>JAAAXO010000625.1:981519-1015349 GCA_011799875.1 Thinopyrum elongatum | reverse complement strand
TATCAGGAATTACAAACTGGCATGATTAGATGTGGTATTGTTGAGGAGAATGAAGCCTTCAAGGGCCACGAAATCACCCCCTCTTCCTCCATATATACAGCCCTTAGGGCACCGTTTAGACTTTGGGATTTGTTTAGTTAAAAGTTAGCCATTGCAACTTCGTGTACTTCGTTTGTGTCCAACGACCAGACCAAGACCGCTTTCGGATCCCCACCTCTATCAATACTTCATCTATATTCGCAATATTCAGATTGCATTATCATATTCTTGCTTGTTCTTCGATTGCGTGCAGGAATAGACCTTCGTGGTCAGGCTGATCGTGCTTTCAGTATCGTCAGTAACCTCGGGAGATTGGTTTAGCGATTGCTAAGGCGCAACGTCGTGCACGTTTGTAGTCGGATCGTCAAAGTCGACTCCACCAAATCGATAGCTATCATCTCATCGAAAGATCGGGACACCCCCGCCTCTATCACTTTTTGCCATCCCCGGCGATAGAAGGTGGTCCGCGGCAAGGATTGGGGCGATCTCGCCGCAGAATACGAGAAGCTCACAATCGCCACTACCAGGATCCTCCGCTTGAAGGCTGCCGGGCTGACAATGGAGATGATCGGCTTCGAATTCCTCCGCCGCCGCATCGCCCCTCTGCAGAATAGGGGGAGGCCAGCCTGGGAGTATAAGAACGTAGCGGATGTCATGAGGCTGCGCCCCGGGCTGAACAACAACTTGACTGTTATGCAGCTTGGCGCTCTCCGCCAGAAGTTATTCCAGCGCGAAGACAAGCACCGGCTGTCGGCAAGGATCGTCCCCTTGTGCAACAACTCTGCGCTGGGGTCGATCATTGCTTTCTTGCCGATGTTCAACGCCCACGGCCTTGACCCGACCTGGGTCGAGCCAAGCGAGGAAGAAGCGCAGAAATTCTTCGACAATCTGACGGAAAAGCCTGTCCGGTAAGAGCCAGATCTTATTCGCGCCACACGGATCAGGAGGTAGCATACATCGCTACCAGAGTGGAGGAAGCGAATCTTGCCGCGGAGGCCGGCAGCGTTGGCTTCATAGAGTGGGAAGCCAGCGAGGCAGAGGTGGTCATGGAGACGAAGCCTGCCGGGGAGGACGAGGTTGCTGGGGAGGAGAGCGGCGCAGCCGCTGAAATCTCGTCCGGCGAGGACTCAGTCGAAGAAGAAGAGATGCGAGAAGAGCCCCCTCGCCCGAGGAAGAAAGCGAGGCGTGTTCTTCGGAAGGCTGCGTCTGACATCCCGGCAAGCCAGCCCTCTTCGAGCGGCGAAGCCCCCGGCAAGAAAGTGGCCGGCAAGACCGGACCGCGGCAGAGGGCCCGTCAACAGCCTGCACGGCGTGCGAGGCCCGCACCAGCGGCCACTGCTGGGGCGGCAGGAGGGTCTCGCACCACCGCACCGGAAGCTGCCCCGGCGCCTGCCACAGCCAAGCGGCCTAGGACTCCTCCTCTGCCTCCCCACTCAGACACCGCAATGGAGGTCGACTTCGACATCTCCGGCTTTAGTCCGGAGCGAGAGGAAGAAGAGTAAGTACTTTGCCACAGCTTTTGATGAGGACATGACTACCTTGGATACGACCAAAAATATTGCATACATGTATATTTGTGAGGTGATTTCTAATGCAAACTATGCAATAATTTATTTGTGTCATCCACGACAAAAATACTTCACAAACTTTTGTGCCATGTCTAATTGCAGGTGTATGGGACATTTGTACAATTCACATATGAAGATAAGGGAAAAAGAGAAGTTTAGGTGCTGTTTAAAAAGTCCTCTCACGTCACTTTTGGGCCAAGAGAAGATAGAGTCCAAGTCTCTCACGTTCTGGATTCAGATTCGGACTGCACAGACATACCTGACTCAAAACACCAAGAACTTTTTCATACGGACTCCGAATTGGGTGATTCTTTTTTTGTTGGAAAGTAGATTTCGTGCTGTTTCCAACCCAATTGGATTCACCTTAAAATTCATCCGGAGCGTTGAGTTATCAATGAAACAATCTGATGCTGCAGCAGAATCCGAGTCAAACTACAAGTCCAAAGGTGTTGCATCACCTCCACTTGGGCCCATGAGCCTTGTACGACCTAGGGTTAGTTTTAGGCTGCCTTGGGACGTCCTCCCACCTCCTTGGCCGCCACCCCTTACTCCTATATAAGTAGATCCATCTAGTAGCTTTTTCCTTGGGATTTGTTTAGTTAAAAGTTAGCCATTGCAACTTCGTGTACTTCGTTTGTGTCCAACGACCAGACGAAGACCGCTTTTGGATCCCCACCATTATCAATACTTCATCTATATTCGCAATATTCAGATTGCATTATCATATTCTTGCTTGTTCTTCGATTGCGTGCAGGAATAGACCTTCGTGGTCAGGCTGATCGTGCTTCCAGCATCGTCAGTAACCTCGGGAGATTGGTTTAGCGATTGCTAAGGCGCAACGTCATGCATGTTTGTAGTCGGATCGTCAAAGTCAACTCCACCAAATCGATAGTTACCATCTCATCGAAAGATCGGGACACCCCACCTCTATCAAGTGGTATCAGATTTTCAGGTTGCTCGGTGAGATTTTACAGTTTTTCGTAGTTTAGATCGAGTCTGTTCTTCATACCTACAGTCCACGAAAAAGCCAGAAAAAATTAAGGTTAATTCATCATATCCGAACCAATCTGAGTCTTTGCATAATCTTTTTAGGGTGTTTGCATTATTGAATTATCGGTTGCATCGTCGTGTCGAGTTGTTGGTCTTAGTGTCTAGTTCCTTTAGAGTTTCGAGTTCTGTTCACATTAGTCACGTCGCCGCTGCATCATTATCCCTTCCGTTGTCCACAACCTCTCATCCATCAAATTCCACCACATGCTACCCACCGTTCATTGTCATAATCATAGCTGACGCCGTTCATATCTTCGCTTGATCCAATCTGCATCTTATCTAGTTTGTTTTGGAAAGAGAGAAAAAAAAAGTCAAAAAAAAAGAGAAAAAAAGTCAGAGAAAAAAAAAGAGAGAAAGAAAAAGAAAAAAAAGTGTGAGAAAAAAAAAGAGAGAAGAAAAAAAAACAAAATTCGAATCTATCTAGACTCAATCTCGTAGCTGAATTCGGATTCGAATCTATTCTACGCACTGTTTAGTAAAACAGGCGTATCTTCCTCATACGAAGTCCGTTTTGACTCCGTGAGTACTCAAATTAAAGCTAGCGACGAGGCGCATCTAAATAGTTGCAGAAGCTAGTTCAATATTTGACACCTCAAAATCGGCTTCTAAATAGGTCTTTTTGCCCTCCGAAGTTCATGAACACAGCTTGTTCCAGTTTTTCAGGCCAGTTTTAGAATTTTTAGACTCCTCATATCAACTCGGAATTGAGTGATTCTTTTTGCATTTGAAAGCTTGAGTCAGTGCCATTCTTGAGAAAAAATTATCAGAAAATTGGCAAAAACTTTTCAGAGAAAAGTTGGAGAGAAAGTTGTTGGTATATCCTGCTTGGCAGTTATTTCACATCATTATCTTTACTGCTATTGTGGTATTCACTTTTATCTTACTGTCCAGAGCTACTTCATATCCTTTATTGATGTTAGTTGTGCTACGCCGTGCCCTCATTACTGTTCTAGGCTCGCGTCTCTAGTTCGGTCTAGCCTAGGACCAGCACAGTACCGTCGTTGAGTGTTTATTCAACATTGCATCTCTGAATTGATTATTGCTAATCTTTTGCTACCAAATATTTAAGCCTTCCAACTCCACATATTTCTACACCGTGTATACGTACGTTCTCCTGGCAATCGTTTTACTCAATCTTCGGAGTTATTTGACACCGCTGGTTGCCTGTCACCACCTGCTGCATGGTAAGAACTTGTAAGATATTGATATTTAATACACTGTGAGCGTTTTACCACCACATCCTAGTAGTTCATAGGAACATTATTCTTGGATTTTGTTTCTTATTTTCTACTAACTATGGCAGGTTCCGGAGTTGTTAGTTCTTGGGCTTCATCGATCGTGGGAGATTTGCCATCACCTAAGAAAATACAACAACCGCCACAAGAGGAGCAATTACATCAGAATGCACATAATCAGGTTAAAGTTTCCATGCCACCATTTACTGGTCGTTTTAGGCCTGATTTATATATTGAATGGGAGTACGAAATAAATGATATATTTGCTTCCCATAATTTTGATGAGCGTGGAAAATTTCAAGCTGCGGTTAGTACTTTTAGTAGCTTTGCTTTAGTTTGTGATGAGGACATCAATACCATTGTTACACCCACAGCCCCTGCTGCTATACATACTGGACCAATTACTAGAGCTCGCGCACGCCAATTAAATTATCAGGTACTTTCGTTTCTTGGTAATGATTCTAATGTTCATGAGAATATGATGCTGCCTAAATTGGATACATTTGTTTTGCTTACAAATGAAGGGCCTAGCTTGGACAAGAAAGATGAACCTTGGAGCAAGTTCAAGCATGGAGATGATGGCATGCGCAAGGGGAACAAGAACGGAGTTACAAGTGATGATTTCAGGACTTTGAAGCCACCATAAGGAGTGCAGGAAGCCTTGGACGAAATATACAAGATGCCACTTCATAAATTTCGTCCAGAGGCTATTATAGGTGCTGCGTCACCTTATTATTGGGCCAGGCCCATGTAATTTCGAAATACTTGAGTATAGGCTATTTTTAGAGTCCGTATGTGTCGGGAAACAAGAGATAGGGTTGGTTTCGGACCCCTCCTTCAAGGGCCACGAAATTCCCCCCGCTTCCTCCATATATACAGCCCTTAGGGCACCGTTTAGACTTTGGGTTTTGTTTAGATTAAAAGTTCGCCATAGCTGCAACTTCGCGTACTTCGTTTGTGTTCAACGACCAGACCAAGACGTCACAGAACCCCACCTTGATCAATAAAGCTTTCATCTTATATTCGCAATATCCAGATTGCAAATCTTAGTTTCTTGCTTGTTCTTCGTTTGCTTGCAGGAGATAGACCCTCGTGGTCAGGTTGATTGTACTCCGGCGTGGTCAATAACCTCTCGGAGTTGGTTTAGCGATTGCTAAGGCGCGACGTTCTCGCACGTTCGTAGTCGGATCGTCAAAGTCTACTCCACCAAAAACGATTGCTATCATCTCATCGAAAGATCGGGACACCCTCGCCTCTATCAAGTGGTATCAGATTTCCAGGTTGCTCGGTGAGATTTACAGTTTTTCGTAGTTTAGATCGAGTCTGTTCTTCATACCTACAGTCCAGGAAAAAGCCAAAAAAAAAAATTTAGGGTTAGTTCATCATATCCAAACCAATCTGAGCCATTGCATAATCTTTTCTGTATTTGCTTTGTTGAATTTGCGGTTGCATCGTCGTGTCAAGTTGCTGGTCTTAGCGTCTAGTTCTTTAGAGTTTCGAGTTCTGTTCACAAGTAGTCACGCCGCCGCCGCACCATCATCATCGCCCCTACCATATACCACCACAGCTTATCTGCTATTTCTCTGAGTCCATATACCACCACCGATCCGAGTCCATATACCACCACCGATCCGAGTCCATATACCACCACCAATCCGAGCCCACATATACTACCGTCATATACCATCACCAGTCCGAGTTCCACCAGATTCATCTCTGCCACCAGTCCTAGTCCAAGTCCAGTATTTATTCCTTTATTTTAGAGTTCCAGATCACGCGATACTACGAGTCGTGAACAAGTCGGATTCCCCAATTTTCGTGCTACCCGCAGAAGAAAAATAGTTCCAGTTTCAAAAAAAAAACTAAGTCTGGAAAATTCTGGCTAGGCAGTTTTTAGACCATTTGTAGACTTTTTCGAAAAAAAATTGTTGCGGAGCAAAAAAAAAAGGAAAAAAAAAGTGCAAAAAAAAAGAAAAAAATTCAGAGTGTGCTCCTCCCTTGTTTACGTGCAGCGCCGTGATTTTTGTTAGTGTTCTAGGCTCGCGTCTCTAGCACGGTCTAGCCTAGGACCAGCATAGTACCGTCGTTGAGAGTTTATTCAACATTGCATCTCTGAATTGATTATTGCTGACCCTTTTTGCTACCATATCATAAGCCTTCCCAGCTCCACATACATCTACATCGTGCGTTTGACACCACCTGGCAATCGCTCTGTCCAAGCTCTGAGAGTTTTGACTACAAAGGTTGCCGATCACCACCTGCTGCTGGGTAAGAACTGGTAAGAATTTGAGATTTGCTTGACGGATTTGTGACACCACACCACACCACCACCACCTTCTAGTAGTCTGTAGGATCATATTCTTGTGTGTTTCTATTGCTGCTAACCATGGCAGGATCACAAGCCGACGAGATTGACTGGGAGAACATGACGAACAAGGAGTTGCATGATAAATTTCAGCAAATGATGAGTGGCCAGGTGGGAGATGTGCTAAACAGATTTGAAGAGGCCATGGAGAAGATAGATGGCATGGAGAAGTCGTTCGAGACAAAGCTGGATAACAAGTTTAATGAATTGCTCACGCGTCTTCCCCAACCACCACCGGCTGCACCTGTCGCACCTCTGCAACGACAACAACAACTGATAGAGGCGAGGGTGTCCCGATCTTTCGATGAGATGATATCTATCGTTTTTGGTGGAGTAGACTTTGACGATCCGACTACGAACGTGCGAGGACGTCGCGCCTTAGCAATCGCTAAACCAACTCCGAGAGGTTATTGACCACGCCGGAGCACAATCAACCTGACCCCGAGGGTCTATCTCCTGCAAGCAAACGAAGAACAAGCAAGAAACTAAGATTTGCAATCTGGATATTGCGAATATAAGATGAAAGCTTTATTGATCGAAGTGGGGTTCTGTGACGTCTTGGTCTGGTCGTTGAACACAAACGAAGTACGCGAAGTTGCAGCTATGGCGAACTTTTAATCTAAACAAAACCCAAAGTCTAAACGGTGCCCTAAGGGCTGTATATATGGAGGAAGAGGAGGGGATTTCGTGGCCCTTGAAGGAGGGGTCCGAAACCAACCCTATCTCTTGTTTCCCCACACATACGGACTCTAAAAACAGCCTATACTCAAGTATTTCGAAATTACATGGGCCTGGCCCAATAATAAGGTGTCGCAACACCTATAATAGCCTTCGGACGAAATTTATGAAGTGACATCTTGTATATTTCGTCCAAGGCTTCCTGCACTCATTATGGTGGCTTCAAAGTCCTGAAATCATCACTTGTAACTCCGTTCTTGTTCCCCTTGTGCATGCCATCATCTCCATGCTTGAACTTGCTCCAAGGTTCCTCTTTCTTGTCCAAGCTAGGCCCTTCATTTGTAAGCAAAACAAATGTATCCAATTTAGGCAGCATCATATTCTCATGAACTTTAGAATCATTACCAAGAAACGAAAGTACCTGATATTTTAATTGGCGTGCGCGAGCTCTAGTAATTGGTCCAGTATGTATAGAAGCAGGGGTTGTGGGTGTAACAATGGTATTGATGTCCTCATCATTTATATATTGAATGGGAGTACGAAATTAATGCTATATTTGCTTCCCATAATTTTGATGAGCGTGGAAAATTTCAAGCCGCGGTTAGTACTTTCAGTAGCTTTGCTTTAGTTTGGTGGAGTGAATACTGTCGGTTAAACCCTGATTATATACCTACTACTTGGGATGGTTTAAAACATGTCATGAGAGATAGATTCGTAGATGTTCATTATACTCGTGGCATGATTAAAAAACTACAACATTTAAAACAAGGTAGTGACACCGTAACAAAATATTATGATGATTTACAAACTACATTATTGCACTCATTTTTAGAAGAATGTGAAGAAGATTTTATGGATAGATTTTGGGGAGGATTAAACTGTGATATTCAAGAGATTCTAATTCATGAAGAGTGTTATCCTATGGACCATTTGTTTCGTCTTGCTTGCAAAGCTGAACAGGAAATAAAACGACGTGTTGGCCACAAGGAGAACAAGCGCACGGTGCACATTCCAAGTGTTGATACAGATGTTTCTTCAACTACTAGGCGTACTATGACAACCACATCCGTTGTTGCGAGGACTACATCATCTCCATCATGTGACACATCACCTCCAAGAGTGCCTACATCGTCTGAGTTGATCATAAGAGGTAATGACAAAGGTACAGATTTTCAACTTTCACATGAGAATGATGCATGCCTAGTTAACTTGAAAACATCATGTGTTGTGTTACCTATTGATTTCAGCACACCAGCTATTTTAGAGAATTGTGTTACTGTCATGAATGCGTCATGTGATCAAAGAGTTGAAGTATCAACAATTTTGAGTGCACCCAATGAATTAACTGTTGATGCAAAAGAAACAATGTTTAATCATTTTGATATGACCTCTAATCTTGGTGATGATTTTGTGTCAAATGACTTATTGCATGTTTGCTTATTTAAGCATGTTGTAGCATGTAAATTTGATGCAAGTAAGGTTTATTCACCAATGTTGGGATGGTTTAATGATGAACATTGTCAATCCTTTGATATGAATAAGAGCTTCACTTATATGTGCAAATTGAGTTGCAATATTTTCATGTCTTCTAATACTTGTGATAATATTTTGGCTTTACATTTCATGAACTATGAAAGTTACTCATGTATACATGTGTCATATGTGCAAAAATCAAGGGAAGTAAAAATGGATGACATATACATATACAACATGTACACCTTGTCTCTTTTGTTAGCCACATTTCAGATTAAGCAACGCCGAGGACGGCTTTGTTTTCAAGAAGGGGAGGATGATGAGGACATGACTACCTTGGATACGACCAAAAATATTGCATACATGTATATTTGTGAGGTGATTTCTAATGCAAACTATGCAATAATTTATTTGTGTCATCCACGACAAAAATACTTCACAAACTTTTGTGCCATGTCTAATTGCAGGTGTATGGGACATTTGTACAATTCACATATGAAGATAAGGGAAAAAGAGAAGTTTAGTTGCTGTTCAAAAAGTCCTCTCACGTCACTTTTGGGCCAAGAGAAGATAGAGTCCAAGTCTCTCACGTTCTGGATTCAGATTCGGACTGCACAGACATACCTGACTCAAAATGCCAAGAACTTTTTCATACGGACTCCGAATTGGGTGATTCTTTTTTTGTTGGAAAGTAGATTTCGTGATCTTTCCAACCCAATTGGATTCACCTTAAAATTCGTCCGGAGCGTTGAGTTATCAATGAAACAATCTGACGCTGCAGCAGAATCCGAGTCAAACTATAAGTCCAAAGGTGTTGCATCACCTCCACTTGGGCCCATGAGCCTTGTACGACCTAGGGTTAGTTTTAGGCTGCCTTGGGATGTCCTCCCACCTCCTTGGCCGCCACCCCTTACTCCTATATAAGTAGATCCATCTAGTAGCTTTTTCCTTGGGTTTTGTTTAGATTAAAAGTTCGCCATAGCTGCAACTTCGCGTACTTCGTTTGTGTTCAACGTCCAGACCAAGACGTCACAGAACCCCACCTTGATCAATAAAGCTTTCATCTTATATTCGCAATATCCAGATTGCAAATCTTAGTTTCTTGCTTGTTCTTCGTTTGCTTGCAGGAGATAGACCCTCGTGGTCAGGTTGATTGTGCTCCGGCGTGGTCAATAACCTCTCGGAGTTGGTTTAGCGATTGCTAAGGCGCGACGTCCTCGCACGTTCGTAGTCGGATCGTCAAAGTCTACTCCACCAAAAACGATAGCTATCATCTCATCGAAAGATCGGGACACCCTCGCCTCTATCACTTGGGAGGATATATCTATGGACTTTGTTTTAGGTTTACCTCGAACAAAGAAGGGGAGGGATAGCATATTTGTTGTCGTGGATAGGTTCTCGAAAATGGCACACTTTATACCATGTCATAAAAGCGATGATGCTGTTAATGTTGCTGATTTGTTCTTTCGTGAAATTATACGCTTGCATGGTGTGCCAAATACTATTGTTTCAGATCGTGATACGAAATTTCTTAGCCACTTTTGGAGATGTTTATGGGCTAAGTTGGGGACTAAACTGCTTTTTAGTACTACATGTCACCCCCAAACTGATGGACAAACTGAAGTAGTTAATAGAACATTGTCTACTATGCTTAGGGCTGTTTTGAAGAATAACAAGAAAATGTGGGAAGAATGCTTGCCTCATATTGAATTTGCTTATAATCGTTCATTGCATTCTACTACTAAGATGTGTCCTTTTGATATTGTGTATGGTTTCCTTCCTCGTGCACCAATTGATTTGTTGCCTCTTCCATCTTCGGAGAAGGTTAATTTTGATGCTAAACAACGTGCTGAATTGATCTTAAAAATGCATGAGTTAACTAAGGAGAACATTGAGCGTATGAATGCTAAATATAAACTTGCTGGAGATAAGGGTAGAAAACATGTTGTGTTTGCACCTGGAGATCTTGTTTGGTTACATTTGCGTAAGGATAGATTTCCTGATTTGCGCAAATCAAAGCTAATGCCACGTGCTGATGGTCCTTTTAAGGTGTTAGAGAAAATAAATGATAATGCATATAAACTTGAGCTGCCTGCAGATTTTGGGGTTAGTCCCACTTTTAACATTGCAGATCTGATGCCTTATTTGGGTGAGGAAGATGAGCTTCCGTCGAGGACGACTTCATTTCAAGAAGGGGAGGATGATGAGGACATCAATACCATTGTTACACCCACAGCCCCTGCTTCTATACATACTGGACCAATTACTAGAGCTCGCGCACGCCAATTAAAATATCAGGTACTTTCGTTTCTTGGTAATGATTCTAAAGTTCATGAGAATATGATGCTGCCTAAATTGGATACATTTGTTTTGCTTACAAATGAAGGGCCTAGCTTGGACAAGAAAGAGGAACCTTGGAGCAAGTTCAAGCATGGAGATGATGGCATGCACAAGGGGAACAAGAACGGAGTTACAAGTGATGATTTCAGGACTTTGAAGCCACCATAATGAGTGCAGGAAGCCTTGGACGAAATATACAAGATGTCACTTCATAAATTTCGTCCAGAGGCTATTATGGGTGCTGCGTCACCTTATTATTGGGCCAGGCCCATGTAATTTCGAAATACTTGAGTATAGGCTGTTTTTAGAGTCCGTATGTGTGGGGATTTGTTTAGTTAAAAGTTAGCCATTGCAACTTCGTGTACTTCGTTTGTGTCCAACGACCAGACCAAGACCGCTTTTGGATCCCCACCTTTATCAATACTTCATCTATATTCGCAATATTCAGATTGCATTATCATATTCTTGCTTGTTCTTCGATTGCGTGCAGGAATAGACCTTCGTGGTCAGGCTGATCGTGCTTCCAGCATCGTCAGTAACCTCAGGAGATTGGTTTAGCGATTGCTAAGGCACAACGTCGTGCACGTTTGTAGTCGGATCGTCAAAGTCGGCTCCACCAAATCGATAGTTATCATCTCATCGAAAGATCGGGACACCTTTGCCTCTACTTCGTTTGTGTTCAACGACCAGACAAAGACGTCACAGAACCCCACCTCGATCAATAAAGCTTTCATCTTATATTCGCAATATCCAGATTGCAAATCTTAGTTTCTTGCTTGTTCTTCGTTTGCTTGCAGGAGATAGACCCTCGGGGTCAGGTTGATTGTGCTCCGGCGTGGTCAATAACCTCTCGGAGTTGGTTTAGCGATTGCTAAGGCGCGACGTCCTCGCACGTTCGTAGTCGGATCGTCAAAGTCTACTCCACCAAAAACGATAGATATCATCTCATCGAAAGATCGGGACACCCTCGCCTCTATCAAGTGGTATCAGATTCCCAGGTTGCTCGGTGAGATTTACAGTTTTTCGTAGTTTAGATCGAGTCTGTTCTTCATACCTACAGTCCAGGAAAAAGCCAAAAAAAAAATTTTAGGGTTAGTTCATCATATCCGAACCAATCTGAGCCTTTGCATAATCTTTTTAGGGTTTTTGCTTTGTTGAATTTGCGGTTGCATCGTCGTGTCAAGTTGCTGGTCTTAGCGTCTAGTTCTTTAGAGTTTCGAGTTCTGTTCACAAGTTGTCACGCCGCCGCCGCACCATCATCATCGCCTCTACCATATACCACCACAGCTTATCTGCTATTTCTCTGAGTCCATATACCACCACCGATCCGAGTCCATATACCACCACCGATCCGAGTCCATATACCACCACCAATCCGAGCCCACATATACTACCGTCATATACCATCACCAGTCCGAGTTCCACCAGATTCATCTCTGCCACCAGTCCTAGTCCGAGTCCAGTATTTATTCCTTTATTTTAGAGTTCCAGATCACGCGATACTACGAGTCGTGAACAAGTCGGATTCCCCAATTTTCGTGCTACCCGCAGAAGAAAAATAGTTTCAGTTTCAAAAAAAAAAAACTAAGTCCGGAAAATTCTGGCTAGGCAGTTTTTAGACCATTTGTAGACTTTTTCGAAAAAAAAATTGTTGCGGAGCAAAAAAAAAAGAGGAAAAAAAAGTGCAAAAAAAAAAGAAAAAAATTCAGAGTGTGCTCCTCCCTTGTTTACGTGCAGCGCCGTGATTTTTGTTAGTGTTCTAGGCTCGCGTCTCTAGCACGGTCTAGCCTAGGACCAGCACAGTACCGTCGTTGAGAGTTTATTCAACATTGCATCTCTGAATTGATTATTGCTGACCCTTTTTGCTACCATATCATAAGCCTTCCCAGCTCCACATACATCTACATCGTTCGTTTGACACCACCTGGCAATCGCTCTGTCCAAGCTCTGAGAGTTTTGACTACAAAGGTTGCCGATCACCACCTGCTGCTGGGTAAGAACTGGTAAGAATTTGAGATTTGCTTGACGGATTTGTGACACCACACCACACCACCACCACTTTCTAGTAGTCTGTAGGATCATATTCTTGTGTGTTTCTATTGCTGCTAACCATGGCAGGATCACAAGCCGACGAGATTGACTGGGAGAACATGACGAACAAGGAGTTGCATGATAAATTTCAGCAAATGATGAGTGGCCAGGTGGGAGATGTGCTAAACAGATTTGAAGAGGCCATGGAGAAGATAGATGGCATGGAGAAGTCGTTCGAGACGAAGCTGGATAACAAGTTTAATGAATTGCTCACGCGTCTTCCCCACCCACCACCGACTGCACCTGTCGCACCTCTGCAACGACAACAACAACGCCCCCTTCCAAATCAGTTCGGACGAGCGAAGCGTGTTCCTCTTGAGGATGGCCAAACTTCTGGTGCTGCTGTACCTACTGTTGATGCTTCTTTGGCTCCTGCTCCTGCGGCTGCTGGTGCCGAGGAGGAGGATGATTACGCGGGCGATTATGAGGATGAGGTTGATCAAAATCATAACTACGTGCAACCACCAGCACCAGGTCGTCCACATGCAAATAATCGCAATGGTAGGTCTGCACCACCACTTCAGGTACGAGATCATGACCATCTTCCTAAATTAAAATTGAATATTCCACCATTCGAGGGTAGATATGTTCCTGATATATATCTGATGAGGACATCAATACCATTGTTACACCCACAGCCCCTGCTTCTATACATACTGGACCAATTACTAGAGCTCGCGCACGCCAATTAAATTATCAGGTACTTTCGTTTCTTGGTAATGATTCTAAAGTTCATGAGAATATGATGCTGCCTAAATTGGATACATTTGTTTTGCTTACAAATGAAGGCCCTAGCTTGGACAAGAAAGAGGAACCTTGGAGCAAGTTCAAGCATGGAGATGATGGCATGCACAAGGGGAACAAGAATGGAGTTACAAGTGATGATTTCAGGACTTTGAAGCCACCATAATGAGTGCAGGAAGCCTTGGACGAAATATACAAGATGTCACTTCATAAATTTCGTCCAGAGGCTATTATAGGTGCTGCGTCACCTTATTATTGGGCCAGGCCCATGTAATTTCGAAATACTTGAGTATAGGCTGTTTTTAGAGTCCGTATGTGTGGGGAAACAAGAGATAGGGTTGGTTTCGGACCCCTCCTTCAAGGGCCACGAAATCCCCTCCTCTTCCTCCATATATACAGCCCTTAGGGCACCGTTTAGACTTTGGGTTTTGTTTAGATTAAAAGTTCGCCATAGCTGCAACTTCGCGTACTTCGTTTGTGTTCAACGACCAGACCAAGACGTCACAGAACCCCACCTTGATCAATAAAGCTTTCACCTTATATTCGCAATATCCAGATTGCAAATCTTAGTTTCTTGCTTGTTCTTCGTTTGCTTGCAGGAGATAGACCCTCGTGGTCAGGTTGATTGTGCTCCGGCGTGGTCAATAACCTCTCGGAGTTGGTTTAGCGATTGCTAAGGCGCGACGTCCTCGCACGTTCGTAGTCGGATCGTCAAAGTCTACTCCACCAAAAATGATAGCTATCATTTCATCGAAAGATCGGGACACCCTCGCCTCTATCAAGTGGTATCAGATTCCCAGGTTGCTCGGTGAGATTTACAGTTTTTCGTAGTTTAGATCGAGTCTGTTCTTCATACCTACAGTCCAGGAAAAAGCCAAAAAAAAAAATTTAGGGTTAGTTCATCATATCCGAACCAATCTGAGCCTTTGCATAATCTTTTTAGGGTTTTTGCTTTGTTGAATTTGCGGTTGCATCGTCGTGTCAAGTTGCTGGTCTTAGCGTCTAGTTCTTTAGAGTTTCGAGTTCTGTTCACAAGTTGTCACGCCGCCGCCGCACCATCATCATCGCCCCTACCATATACCACCACAGCTTATCTGCTATTTCTCTGAGTCCATATACCACCACCGATCCGAGTCCATATACCACCACCAATCCGAGTCCACATATACTACCGTCATATACCATCACCAGTCCGAGTTCCACCATATTCATCTCTGCCACCAGTCCTAGTCCGAGTCCAGTATTTATTCCTTTATTTTAGAGTTCCAGATCACGCGATACTGCGAGTCGTGAACAAGTCGGATTCCCCAATTTTCGTGCTACCCGTAGAAGAAAAATAGTTCCAGTTTCAAAAAATAAAAACTAAGTCTGGAAAATTCTGGCTAGGCAGTTTTTAGACCATTTGTAGACTTTTTCGAAAAAAAATTGTTGCGGAGCAAAAAAAAAAAGTGCAAAAAAAGAAAAGAAAAAAAGATGATGAGGACATCAATACCATTGTTACACCCACAGCCCCTGCTTCTATACATACTGGACCAATTACTAGAGCTCGCGCACGCCAATTAAAATATCAGGTACTTTCGTTTCTTGGTAATGATTCTAAAGTTCATGAGAATATGATGCTGCCTAAATTGGATACATTTGTTTTGCTTACAAATGAAGGGCCTAGCTTGGACAAGAAAGAGGAACCTTGGAGCAAGTTCAAGCATGGAGATGATGGCATGCACAAGGGGAACAAGAACGGAGTTACAAGTGATGATTTCAGGACTTTGAAGCCACCATAATAATGAGTGCAGGAAGCCTTGGACGAAATATACAAGATGTCACTTCATAAATTTCGTCCAGAGGCTATTATAGGTGCTGCGTCACCTTATTATTGGGCCAGGCCCATGTAATTTCGAAATACTTGAGTATAGGCTGTTTTTAGAGTCCGTATGTGTGGGGAAACAAGAGATAGGGTTGGTTTCGGATCCCTCCTTCAAGGGCCACGAAATCCCCTCCTCTTCCTCCATATATACAGCCCTTAGGGCACCGTTTAGACTTTGGGTTTTGTTTAGATTAAAAGTTCGCCATAGCTGCAACTTCGCGTACTTCGTTTGTGTTCAACGACCAGACCAAGACGTCATAGAACCCCACCTTGATCAATAAAGCTTTCATCTTATATTCGCAATATCCAGATTGCAAATCTTAGTTTCTTGCTTGTTCTTCGTTTGCTTGCAGGAGATAGACCCTCGTGGTCAGGTTGATTGTGCTCCGGCGTGGTCAATAACCTCTCGGAGTTGGTTTAGCGATTGCTAAGGCGCGACGTCCTCGCACGTTCGTAGTCGGATCGTCAAAGTCTACTACACCAAAAACGATAGCCATCATCTCATCGAAAGATCGGGACACCCTCGCCTCTATCAAGTACTAGGTGCATTAGTTAACCCAAAAGGCATGACTAACCACTCATATAAACCGAACTTAGTTTTAAATGCTGTTTTCCATTCATCTCCCAATTTCATACGAATTTGATGGTATCCACTACGCAAATCAACTTTGGAGAATATTGTAGAGCTACTCAATTCGTCAAGCATATCATCTAGCCTAGGAATAGGATGACGATAACGAATAGTAATATTATTAATGCCTCTACAATCAACACACATACGCGACG
Source organism: Thinopyrum elongatum (assembly GCA_011799875.1). Taxonomy (NCBI): domain Eukaryota; kingdom Viridiplantae; phylum Streptophyta; class Magnoliopsida; order Poales; family Poaceae; genus Thinopyrum; species Thinopyrum elongatum. Next base: position 999,116 of record JAAAXO010000625.1, on the reverse strand, counting down.
TACCATCCTTTTTTGGCACTAGTGATGAGGACATCAATACCATTGTTACACCCACAGCCCCTGCTTCTATACATACTGGACCAATTACTAGAGCTCGCGCATGCCAATTAAATTATCAGGTACTTTCATTTCTTGGTAATGATTCTAATGTTCATGAGAATATGATGCTGCCTAAATTGGATACATTTGTTTTGCTTACAAATGAAGGGCCTAGCTTGGACAAGAAAGAGGAACCTTGGAGCAAGTTCAAGCATGGAGATGATGGCATGCGCAAGGGGAACAAGAACGGAGTTACAAGTGATGATTTCAGGACTTTGAAGCCACCATAAGGAGTGCAGGAAGCCTTGGACGAAATATAAAAGATGCCACTTCATAAATTTCGTCCAGAGGCTATTATAGGTGCTGCGTCACCTTATTATTGGGCCAGGCCCATGTAATTTCGAAATACTTGAGTATAGGCTATTTATAGAGTCCGTATGTGTGGGGAAACAAGAGATAGGGTTGGTTTCGGACCCCTCCTTCAAGGGCCACGAAATCGCCCCCTCTTCCTCCATATATACAGCCCTTAGGGCACCGTTTAGACTTTGGGTTTTGTTTAGATTAAAAGTTCGCCATAGCTGCAACTTCGCGTACTTCGTTTGTGTTCAACGACCAGACCAAGACGTCACAGAACCCCACCTTGATCAATAAAGCTTTCATCTTATATTCGCAATATCCAGATTGCAAATCTTAGTTTCTTGCTTGTTCTTCGTTTGCTTGCAGGAGATAGACCCTCGTGGTCAGGTTGATTGTGCTCCGGCGTGGTCAATAACCTCTCGGAGTTGGTTTAGCGATTGCTAAGGCGCGACGTCCTCGCACGTTCGTAGTCGGATCGTCAAAGTCTACTCCACCAAAAACGATAGCTATCATCTCATCGAAAGATCGGGACACCCTCGCCTCTATTAAGTGGTATCAGTTTTCAGGTTGCTCGGTGAGAATTTCCAGTTTTCCCTAGATTAGATTTATTTTCTTACCTATTGTCCAAAAAAAAGCCACAAAAAAAAAGTTAGATCTATTCATCCTTTGTCCAAGCCAGTCTGAGCCTTTGCAATTTTCTTTTCATTGCTTGCATAGTTGAATTATCGGTTACATCGTCGTGTCGAGTTGCTGGTCTTAGTGTCTAGTTCGTTTAGAGTTTCGAGTTCTGTTCACATTAGTCACGCCGCCGCTGCATCGTTATTCCTTTCGCTGTCCACCATCCCATCCATCAATTTCCAAATCGTGCTACCCACCATTCATTGTCATAATCATAGTTGAGGTCGTTCACATCTGTGCTTGATCCAATCTACATCTTATCTAGTTTGTTTTGGAAAGAGGGAGAGAGAAAAAAAAGAGAGAAAAAAAAGTCAGAGAAAAAAAAGAGAGAAAGAAAAAGAAAAAAAGTGTGAGGAAAAAAAGAGAGCAGAAAAAAAAACAAAATTCGGATCTATCTAGACTCAATCTCGTAGCTGAATTCGGATTGGAAACTGTTTTGCGCGGTGTTCAGTAAAACAGGCATATCTTTTTCGTACGAAGTCTGTTTTGGCTCCGTGAGTACTCAAATTAAAGCTAGTGACGAGCCGCATCTAAATAGTTGCAGAAACTAGTTCAATATTTGAGACCTCAAAATCGGCTTCTAAATAGGTCTTTTTGCCCTCCGAAGTTCGCGAACACAGCTTGTTCCAGTTTTTCAGGCCAGTTTTAGAATTTTTTGACTCCTCATATCAACTCGGAATTTAGTGATTCTTTTTGTGTTTGAAAGCTTGAGTCAGTGCCTTTCTTGAGAAAAATTATCATAAAATTGACACAAACTTTTATAGAGTAAAGTTGGAGAGAGAATTGTTGGTATATGCTACTTGGTAGTTGTTTCTCATCATTATCTTTACTGCCATTGTGATCTTCACTTATATCTTGCTGTCCAGAGGTACTTCATATCCTTTATTGATGCTAGTTGTGCTACGCCGTGACCTCATTAGTGTTCTAGGCTCGCGTCTCTAGTCCGGTCTAGCCTAGGACCAGCACAGTACCGTCGTTGAGCGTTTATTCAACATTGCATCTCTGAATTGATTATTGCTAATCTTTTGCTACCATATATAGCCAACCCAGCTCCACATATTTCTACACCGTGTATACGTACGTTCACCTAGCAATCGCTTTACTCAATCTTCGGAGTTATTTGAAACCGCTGGTTGCCCGTCACCACCTGCTGCATGGTAAGAACTTGTAAGATATTGATATTTGCTTTACTGTCAGCGCTTTACCACCACATCCTAGTAGTTCATAGGAACATTATTCTCGAACTTTTTTTGTTTCTACTAATCATGGCAGGTTCCGGAGTTGTTAGTTCTTGGGCTTCATCGATCGTGGGAGATTTACCATCACCTAAGAAAATACAACAACCGCCACAAGAGGAGCAATTACATCAGAATGCACATAATCAGGTTAGAGTTTCCATGCCACCATTTACTGGTCGTTTTAGGCCTGATTTATATATTGAATGGGAGTACGAAATAAATGCTATATTTGCTTCCCATAATTTTGATGAGCGTGGAAAATTTCAAGCTGCGGTTAGTACTTTTAGTAGCTTTGCTTTAGTTTGGTGGAGTGAATATTGTCGGTTAAACCCTGATCTTATACCTACTACTTGGGATGATTTAAAACTTGTCATGAGAGATAGATTCGTTGATGTTTATTATACTCGTGGCATGATTAAAAAATTACAACATTTAAAACAAGGCACTGACACGGTAACAAAATACTATGATGATTTACAAACTACAGTATTGCACTCATTTTTAGAAGAAAGTGAAGAAGATTTTATGGATAGATTTTGGGGAGGATTAAACTGTGATATTCAAGAGATTCTAATTCATGAAGAGTGTTATCCTATGGACCATTTGTTTCGTCTTGCTTGCAAAGCTGAACAGGAAATAAAACGACGTGTTGGCCACAAGGAGAACAAGCGCACGGTGCACATTCCAAGTGTTGATACAGATGTTTCTTCAACTACTAGGTGTACTATGACAACCACATCCGTTGTTGCGAGGACTACATCATCTCCATCATGTGACACATCACCTCCAAGAGTGCCTACATCATCTGAGTTGATCATAAGAGGTAATGACAAAGGTACAGATTTTCAACTTTCACATGAGAATGATGCATGCCTAGTTAACTTGAATACATCATGTGTTGTGTTACCTATTGATTTGAGCACACCAACTATTTTAGAGAATCGTGTTACTGTCATGAATGCGTCATGTGATCAAAGAGTTGAAGTATCAACAATTTTGAGTGCACCCAATGAATTAACTGTTGATGCAAAAGAAACAATGTTTAATCTTTTTGATATGACCTCTAATCTTGGTGATGATTTTGTGTCAAAAGACTTATTGCATGTTTGCTTATTTAAGCATGTAGTAGCATGTAAATTTGATGCAAGTAAGGTTTATTCACCAATGTTGGGATGGTTTAATGATGAACATTGTCAATCCTTTGATATGAATAAGAGCTTCACTTATATGTGCAAATTGAGTTGCAATATTTTCATGTCTTCTAATACTTGTGATAATATTTTGGCTTTACATTTTATGAACTATGAAAGTTACTCATGTATACATGTGTCATATGTGCAAAAATCAAGGGAAGTAAAAATGGATGACATATACATATACAACATGTACACCTTGTCTCTTTTGTTAGCCACATTTCAGATTAAGCAACGCCGAGGACGGCTTTGTTTTCAAGAAGTGGAGGATGATGAGGACATGAATACCTTGGATACGACCAAAAATATTGCATACATGTATATTTGTGAGGTGATTTATAATGCAAACTATGCAATAATTTATTTGTGTCATCCAGGACAAAAATACTTCACAAACTTTTGTGCCATGTCTAATTGCAGGTGTATGGGACATTTGTACAATTCACATATGAAGATAAGGGAAAACGAGAAGTTTAGGTGCTTTTCAAAAAGTCCTCTCACGTCACTTTTGGGCCAAGAGAAGATAAGAGTCCAAGTCTCTCACGTTCTGGATTCAGATTCGGACTGCACAGACATACCTGACTCAAAACGCCAAGAACTTTTTCATACGGACTCCGAATTGGGTGATTCTTTTTTTGTTGGAAAGTAGATTTCGTGCTCTTTCCAACCCAATTGGATTCACCTTAAAATTCATCCGGAGCTATGAGTTATCGACGAAACAATCTGACACTGTACCAGAATCCGAGTCAAACTACAAGTCCAAAGGTGTTGCATCACCTCCACTTGGGCCCATGAGCCTTGTACGACCTAGGGTTAGTTTTAGGCTGCCTTGGGACGTCCTCCCACCTCCTTGGCCGCCACCCCTTACTCCTATATAAGTAGATCCATCTAGTAGCTTTTTCCTTGGGATTTGTTTAGTTAAAAGTTAGCCATTGCAACTTCGTGTACTTCGTTTGTGTCCAACGACCAGACCAAGACCGCTTTCGGATCCCCACCTTTATCAATACTTCATCTATATTCGCAATATTCAGATTGCATTATCATATTCTTGCTTGTTCTTCGATTGCGTGCAGGAATAGACCTTCGTGGTCAGGCTGATCGTGCTTTCAGCATCGTCAGTAACCTCGGGAGATTGGTTTAGCGATTGCTAAGGCGCAACATCGTTCACGTTTGTAGTCGGATCGTCAAAGTCGACTCCACCAAATCGATAGCTATCATCTCATCGAAAGATCGGGACACCCCTGCCTCTATCAAGTGGTATCAGTTTTCAGGTTGCTCGGTGAGAATTTCCAGTTTTCCCTAGATTAGATTTATTTTCTTACCTATTGTTCAAGAAAAAGCCACAAAAAAAAGTTAGATCTATTCATCCTTTGTCCAAGCCAGTCTGAGCCTTTGCAATTTTCTTTTCATTGTTTGCATTATTGAATTATCGGTTGCATCGTCGTGTTCAGTTGCTGGTCTTAGTATCTAGTTCGTTTAGAGTTTCGAGTTCTGTTCACATTAGTCACGCCGCCGCTGCATCGTTATTCCTTCCGCTGTCCACCATCCCATCCATCACTTTCCACATCGTGCTACCCACTGTTCATTGTCATAATCATAGTTGAGGTCGTTCACAACTGTGCTTGATCCAATCTACATCTTATCTAGTTTGTTTTGGAAAGAGAGAAAAAAAAAAGTAAAAAAAAAAGAGAAAAAAAGCGATGATGCTGTTAATGTTGCTGATTTGTTCTTTCGTGAAATTATACGCTTGCATGGTGTGCCAAATACTATTGTTTCAGATCGTGATACTAAATTTCTTAGCCACTTTTGGAGATGTTTATGGGCTAAGTTGGGGACTAAACTGCTTTTTAGTACTACATGTCACCCCCAAACTGATGGACAAACTGAAGTAGTCAATTGAACATTGTCTACTATGCTTAGGGCTGTTTTGAAGAATAACAAGAAAATGTGGGAAGAATGCTTGCCTCATATTGAATTTGCTTATAATCGTTCATTGCATTCTACTACTAAGATGTGTCCTTTTGAAATTGTGTATGGTTTCCTTCCTCGTGCACCAATTGATTTGTTGCCTCTTCCATCTTCGGAGAAGGTTAATTTTGATGCTAAACAACGTGCTGAATTGATCTTAAAAATGCATGAGTTAACTAAGGAGAACATTGAGCGTATGAATGCTAAATATAAACTTGCTGGAGATAAGGGTAGAAAACATGTTGTGTTTGCACCTGGAGATCTTGTTTGGTTACATTTGCGTAAGGATAGATTTCCTGATTTGCGGAAATCAAAGCTAATGCCACGTGCTGATGGTCCTTTTAAGGTGTTAGAGAAAATAAATGATAACGCATATAAACTTGAGCTGCCTGCAGATTTTGGGGTTAGTCCCACTTTTAACATTGCAGATCTGAAGCCTTATTTGGGTGAGGAAGATGAGCTTCCGTCGAGGACGACTTCATTTCAAGAAGGGGAGGATGATGAGGACATCAATACCATTGTTACACCCACAGCCCCTGCTTCTATACATACTGGACCAATTACTAGAGCTCGCGCACGCCAATTAAAATATCAGGTACTTTCGTTTCTTGGTAATGATTCTAAAGTTCATGAGAATATGATGCTGCCTAAATTGGATACATTTGTTTTGCTTACAAATGAAGGGCCTAGCTTGGACAAGAAAGAGGAACCTTGGAGCAAGTTCAAGCATGGAGATGATGGCATGCACAAGGGGAACAAGAACGGAGTTACAAGTGATGATTTCAGGACTTTGAAGCCACCATAATGAGTGTAGGAAGCCTTGGACGAAATATACAAGATGTCACTTCATAAATTTCGTCCAGAGGCTATTATAGGTGCCACGTCACCTTATTATTGGGCCAGGCCCATGTAATTTCGAAATACTTGAGTATAGGCTGTTTTTAGAGTCCGTATGTGTGGGGAAACAAGAGATAGGGTTGGTTTCGGACCCCTCCTTCAAGGGCCACGAAATCCCCTCCTCTTCCTCCATATATACAGCCCTTAGGGCACCGTTTAGACTTTGGGATTTGTTTAGTTAAAAGTTAGCCATTGCAACTTCGTGTACTTTGTTTGTGTCCAACGACCAGACCAAGACCGCTTTCGGATCCCCACCTTTATCAATACTTCATCTATATTCGCAATATTCAGATTGCATTATCATATTCTTGCTTGTTCTTCGATTGCGTGCAGGAATAGACCTTCATGGTCAGGCTGATCGTGCTTTCAGCATCGCCAGTAACCTCGGGAGATTGGTTTAGCGATTGCCAAGGCGCAACGTCGTGCACGTTTGTAGTCGGATCGTCAAAGTCGACTCCACCAAATCGATAGCTATCATCTCATCGAAAGATCGGGACACCCCCGCCTCTATCAGGGCCTAGTCTGAATTACTCTACTTATGATAAGGAATTATATGCTCTTGTTCGGACTTTGGAAACATGGCAACATTATTTATGGCCCAAAGAATTTGTTATTCATTCTGATCATGAATCTTTGAAACATATTAAAAGTCAAGCCAAACTGAACCGTAGACATGCTAAATGGGTTGAATTTATTGAGACTTTCCCTTATGTCATTAAACACAAGAAGGGTAAAGAAAATGTTATTGCTGATGCATTGTCTCGTCGTTATACTATGCTTTCACAACTTGACTTTAAAATATTTGGTTTGGAGACCATCAAAGATCAATATGTGCATGATGCTGAATTTAAAGATGTATTGCAGAATTGTAAAGAAGGGAGAACATGGAACAAGTTCGTCGTTAACGATGGATTTGTGTTTCGTGCTAACAAGCTATGCATTCCAGCTAGCTCCGTTCGTCTTTTGTTGTTGCAGGAGGCGCATGGAGGAGGATTAATGGGACACTTTGGCGTGAAGAAGACGGAGGATATACTTGCTACACATTTCTTTTGGCCAAAGATGAGACGGGATGTTGAGCGTTTTGTTGCTCGCTGCACTACATGTCAAAAAGATAAGTCACGACTCAATCCTCATGGTTTATATATGCCTTTGCCTGTACCTAGTGTTCCTTGGGAGGATATATCTATGGACTTTGTTTTAGGTTTACCTCGAACAAAGAAGGGGAGGGATAGCATATTTGTTGTCGTGGATAGGTTCTCGAAAATGGCACACTTTATACCATGTCATAAAAGCGATGATGCTGTTAATGTTGCTGATTTGTTCTTTCGTGAAATTATACGCTTGCATGGTGTGCCAAATACTATTGTTTCAGATCGTGATACTACATTTCTTAGCCACTTTTGGAGATGTTTATGGGCTAAGTTGGGGACTAAACTGCTTTTTAGTACTACATGTCACCCCCAAACTGATGGACAAACTGAAGTAGTCAATAGAACATTGTCTACTATGCTTAGGGCTGTTTTGAAGAATAACAAGAAAATGTGGGAAGAATGCTTGCCTCATATTGAATTTGCTTATAATCGTTCATTGCATTCTACTACTAAGATGTGTCCTTTTGAAATTGTGTATGGTTTCCTTCCTCGTGCACCAATTGATTTGTTGCCTCTTCCATCTTCGGAGAAGGTTAATTTTGATGCTAAACAACGTGCTGAATTGATCTTAAAAATGCATGAGTTAACTAAGGAGAACATTGAGCGTATGAATGCTAAATATAAACTTGCTGGAGATAAGGGTAGAAAACATGTTGTGTTTGCACCTGGAGATCTTGTTTGGTTACATTTGCATAAGGATAGATTTCCTGATTTGCGCAAATCAAAGCTAATGCCACGTGCTGATGGTCCTTTTAAGGTGTTAGAGAAAATAAATTATAACGCATATAAACTTGAGCTGCCTGCAGATTTTGGGGTTAGTCCCACTTTTAACATTGCAGATCTGAAGCCTTATTTGGGTGAGGAAGATGAGCTTCCGTCGAGGACGACTTCATTTCAAGAAGGGGAGGATGATGAGGACATCAATACCATTGTTACACCCACAGCCCCTGCTTCTATACATACTGGACCAATTACTAGAGCTCGCGCACGCCAATTAAATTATCAGGTACTTTCGTTTCTTGGTAATGATTCTAAAGTTCATGAGAATATGATGCTGCCTAAATTGGATACATTTGTTTTGCTTACAAATGAAGGGCCTAGCTTGGACAAGAAAGAGGAACCTTGGAGCAAGTTCAAGCATGGAGATGATGGCATGCGCAAGGGGAACAAGAACGGAGTTACAAGTGATGATTTCAGGACTTTGAAGCCACCATAAGGAGTGCAGGAAGCCTTGGACGAAATATACAAGATGCCACTTCATAAATTTCGTCCAGAGGCTATTATAGGTGCTGCGTCACCTTATTATTGGGCCAGGCCCATGTAATTTCGAAATACTTGAGTATAGGCTAATTTTTAGAGTCCGTATGTGTGGGGAAACAAGAGATAGGGTTGGTTTCGGACCCCTCCTTCAAGGGCCACGAAATCCCCCCCTCTTCCTCCATATATACAGCCCTTAGGGCACCGTTTAGACTTTGGGATTTGTTTAGTTAAAAGTTCGCCATAGCTGCAACTTCGCGTACTTCGTTTGTGTTCAACGACCAGACCAAGACGTCACAGAACCCCACCTTGATCAATAAAGCTTTCATCTTATATTCGCAATATCCAGATTGCAAATCTTAGTTTCTTGCTTGTTCTTCGTTTGCTTGCAGGAGATAGACCCTCATGGTCAGGTTGATTGTGCTCCGGCGTGGTCAATAACCTCTCGGAGTTGGTTTAGCGATTGCTAAGGCGCGACGTCCTCGCACGTTCGTAGTCGGATCGTCAAAGTCTACTCCACCAAAAACGATAGCTATCATCTCATCGAAAGATCGGGACACCCTCGCCTCTATCACCATACACATGCAAAACTAGTGAAAGCACAAACAGCAGCAGCAACACGTCGTTCCTCGGGATATTGTAAACATGTAAAACGTTGTTCAGTTTCTAACTCCCAAGTAAGATATATATCAGGAACATATCTACCCTCGAATGGTGGAATATTCAATTTTAATTTAGGAAGATGGTCATGATCTCGTACCTGAAGTGGTGGTGCAGGCCTACCACTGCGATTATTTGCATGTGGACGACCTGGTGCTGGTGGTTGCACGTAGTTATGATTTTGATCAACCTCATCCTCATAATCGCCCGCGTAATCGTCCTCCTCCTCGGCACCAGCAGCAGCAGGAGCAGGAGCCAAAGAAGCATCAACAGTAGGTACAGCAGCACCAGAAGTTTGGCCATCCTCAAGAGGAACACGCTTCGCTCGTCCGAACTGATTTGGAAGGGGGCGTTGTTGTTGTCGTTGCAGAGGTGAGACAGGTGCAGCCGGTGGTGGTTGGGGAAGACGCGTGAGCAATTCATTAAACTTGTTATCCAGCTTTGTCTCGAACGACTTCTCCATGCCATCTATCTTCTCCATGGCCTCTTCAAATCTGTTTAGCACATCTCCCACCTGGCCACTCATCATTTGCTGAAATTTATCATGCAACTCCTTGTTCGTCATGTTCTCCCAGTCAATCTCGTCGGCTTGTGATCCTGCCATGGTTAGCAGCAATAGAAACACACAAGAATATGATCCTACAGACTACTAGAAAGTGGTGGTGGTGTGGTGCGGTGTCACAAATCCGTCAAGCAAATCTCAAATTCTTACCAGTTCTTACCCAGCAGCAGGTGGTGATCGGCAACCTTTGTAGTCAAAACTCTCAGAGCTTGGACAGAGCGATTGCCAGGTGGTGTCAAACGCACGATGTAGATGTATGTGGAGCTGGGAAGGCTTATGATATGGTATGAAAAAGGGTCAGCAATAATCAATTCAGAGATGCAATGTTGAATAAACGTTCAACGACGGTTGATGAGGACATCAATACCATTGTTACACCCACAGCCCCTGCTTCTATACATACTGGACCAATTACTAGAGCTCGCGCACGTCAATTAAAATATCAGGTACTTTTGTTTCTTGGTAATGATTCTAAAGTTCATGAGAATATGATGCTGCCTAAATTGGATACATTTGTTTTGCTTACAAATGAAGGGCCTAGCTTGGACAAGAAAGAGGAACCTTGGAGCAAGTTCAAGCATGGAGATGATGGCATGCACAAGGGGAACAAGAACGGAGTTACAAGTGATGATTTCAGGACTTTGAAGCCACCATAATGAGTGCAGGAAGCCTTGGACGAAATATACAAGATGTCACTTCATAAATTTCGTCCAGAGGCTATTATAGGTGCTGCGTCACCTTATTATTGGGCCAGGCCCATGTAATTTCGAAATACTTGAGTATAGGCTGTTTTAGAGTCCGTATGTGTGGGGAAACAAGAGATAGGGTTGGTTTCGGACCCCTCCTTCAAGGGCCACGAAATCCCCTCCTCTTCCTCCATATATACAGCCCTTAGGGCACCGTTTAGACTTTGGGTTTTGTTTAGATTAAAAGTTCGCCATAGCTGCAACTTCGCGTACTTCGTTTGTGTTCAACGACCAGACCAAGACGTCACAGAACCCCACCTCGATCAATAAAGCTATCATCTTATATTCGCAATATCCAGATTGCAAATCTTAGTTTCTTGCTTGTTCTTCGTTTGCTTGCAGGAGATAGACCCTCGGGGTCAGGTTGATTGTGCTCCGGCGTGGTCAATAACCTCTCGGAGTTGGTTTAGCGATTGCTAAGGCGCGACGTCCTCGCACGTTCGTAGTCGGATCGTCAAAGTCTACTCCACCAAAAACGATAGATATCATCTCATCGAAAGATCGGGACACCCTCGCCTCTATCAGTTGTTGTTGTCGTTGCAGAGGTGCGACAGGTGCAGCCGGTGGTGGTTGGGGAAGACGCGTGAGCAATTCATTAAACTTGTTATCCAGCTTTGTCTCGAACGACTTCTCCATGCCATCTATCTTCTCCATGGCCTCTTCAAATCTGTTTAGCACATCTCCCACCTGGCCACTCATCATTTGCTGAAATTTATCATGCAACTCCTTGTTCGTCATGTTCTCCCAGTCAATCTCGTCGGCTTGTGATCCTGCCATGGTTAGCAGCAATAGAAACACATAAGAATATGATCCTACAGACTACTAGAAAGTGGTGGTGGTGTGGTGTGGTGTCACAAATCCGTCAAGCAAATCTCAAATTCTTACCAGTTCTTACCCAGCAGCAGGTGGTGATCGGCAACCTTTGTAGTCAAAACTCTCAGAGCTTGGACAGAGCGATTGCCAGGTGGTGTCAAACACACGATGTAGATGTATGTGGAGCTGGGAAGGCTTATGATATGGTAGCAAAAAGGGTCAGCAATAATCAATTCAGAGATGCAATGTTGAATAAACTCTCAACGACGGTACTGTGCTGGTCCTAGGCTAGACCATGCTAGAGACGCGAGCCTAGAACACTAACAAAAATCACGGCGCTGCACGTAAACAAGGGAGGAGCACACTCTGAATTTTTTTTCTTTTTTTTTTTGCACTTTTTTTCCTCTTCTTTTTTTTTTTGCTCCGCAACAATTTTTTTTCGAAAAAGTCTACAAATGGTCTAAAAACTGCCTAGCCAGAATTTTCCAGACTTAGTTTTTTTTTTGAAACTGGAACTATTTTTCTTCTGCGGGTAGCACGAAAATTGGGGAATCCGACTTGTTCACGACTCGTAGTATCGCGTGATCTGGAACTCTAAAATAAAGGAATAAATACTGGACTTGGACTAGGACTGGTGGCAGAGATGAATCTGGTGGAACTCGGACTGGTGATGGTATATGACGGTAGTATATGTGGGCTCGGATTGGTGGTGGTATATGGACTCGGATCGGTGGTGGTATATGGACTCGGATCGGTGGTGGTATATGGACTCAGAGAAATAGCAGATAAGCTGTGGTGGTATATGGTAGGGGCGATGATGATGGTGCGGCGGCGGCGTGACTACTTGTGAACAGAACTCGAAACTCTAAAGAACTAGACGCTAAGACCAGCAACTTGACACGACGATGCAACCGCAAATTCAACAAAGCAAATACAGAAAAGATTATGCAATGGCTCAGATTGGTTTGGATATGATGAACTAACCCTAAATTTTTTTTTTTGGCTTTTTCCTGGACTGTAGGTATGAAGAACAGACTCGATCTAAACTACGAAAAACTGTAAATCTCACCGAGCAACCTGGAAATCTGATACCACTTGATAGAGGCGAGGGTGTCCCGATCTTTCGATGAGATGATAGCAATCGTTTTTGGTGGAGTAGACTTTGACGATCCGACTACGAACGTGCGAGAACGTCGCGCCTTAGCAATCGCTAAACCAACTCCGAGAGGTTATTGACCACGCCGGAGTACAATCAACCTGACCACGAGGGTCTATCTCCTGCAAGCAAACGAAGAACAAGCAAGAAACTAAGATTTGCAATCTGGATATTGCGAATATAAGATGAAAGCTTTATTGATCAAGGTGGGGTTCTGTGACGTCTTGGTCTGGTCGTTGAACACAAACGAAGTACGCGAAGTTGCAGCTATGGCGAACTTTTAATCTAAACAAAACCCAAAGTCTAAACGGTGCCCTAAGGGCTGTATATATGGAGGAAGCGGGGGGAATTTCGTGGCCCTTGAAGGAGGGGTCCGAAACCAACCCTATCTCTTGTTTCCCGACACATACGGACTCTAAAAATAGCCTATACTCAAGTATTTCGAAATTACATGGGCCTGGCCCAATAATAAGGTGACGCAGCACCTATAATAGCCTCTGGACGAAATTTATGAAGTGGCATCTTGTATATTTCGTCCAAGGCTTCCTGCACTCCTTATGGTGGCTTCAAAGTCCTGAAATCATCACTTGTAACTCCGTTCTTGTTCCCCTTGCGCATGCCATCATCTCCATGCTTGAACTTGCTCCAAGGTTCATCTTTCTTGTCCAAGCTAGGCCCTTCATTTGTAAGCAAAACAAATGTATCCAATTTAGGCAGCATCATATTCTCATGAACATTAGAATCATTACCAAGAAACGAAAGTACCTGATAATTTAATTGGCGTGCGCGAGCTCTAGTAATTGGTCCAGTATGTATAGCAGCAGGGGCTGTGGGTGTAACAATGGTATTGATGTCCTCATCACAAACTAAAGCAAAGCTACTAAAAGTACTAACCGCAGCTTGAAATTTTCCACGCTCATCAAAATTATGGGAAGCAAATATATCATTTATTTCGTACTCCCATTCAATATATAAATCAGGCCTAAAACGACCAGTAAATGGTGGCATGGAAACTTTAACCTGATTATGTGCATTCTGATGTAATTGCTCCTCTTGTGGCGGTTGTTGTATTTTCTTAGGTGATGGCAAATCTCCCACGATCGATGAAGCCCAAGAACTAACAACTCCGGAACCTGCCATAGTTAGTAGAAAATAAGAAACAAAATCCAAGAATAATGTTCCTATGAACTACTAGGATGTGGTGGTAAAACGCTCACAGTGTATTAAATATCAATATCTTACAAGTTCTTACCATGCAGCAGGTGGTGACAGGCAACCAGCGGTGTCAAATAACTCCGAAGATTGAGTAAAACGATTGCCAGGAGAACGTACGTATACACGGTGTAGAAATATGTGGAGTTGGAAGGCTTAAATATTTGGTAGCAAAAGATTAGCAATAATCAATTCAGAGATGCAATGTTGAATAAACACTCAACGACGGTACTGTGCTGGTCCTAGGCTAGACCGAACTAGAGACGCGAGCCTAGAACAGTAATGAGGGCACGGCGTAGCACAACTAACATCAATAAAGGATATGAAGTAGCTCTGGACAGTAAGATAAAAGTGAATACCACAATAGCAGTAAAGATAATGATGTGAAATAACTGCCAAGCAGGATATACCAACAACTTTCTCTCCAACTTTTCTCTGAAAAGTTTTTGCCAATTTTCTGATAATTTTTTCTCAAGAATGGCACTGACTCAAGCTTTCAAATGCAAAAAGAATCACTCAATTCCGAGTTGATATGAGGAGTCTAAAAATTCTAAAACTGGCCTGAAAAACTGGAACAAGCTGTGTTCATGAACTTCGGAGGGCAAAAAGACCTATTTAGAAGCCGATTTTGAGGTGTCAAATATTGAACTAGCTTCTGCAACTATTTAGATGCGCCTCGTCGCTAGCTTTAATTTGAGTACTCACGGAGTCAAAACGGACTTCGTATGAGGAAGATACGCCTGTTTTACTAAACAGTGCGTAGAATAGATTCGAATCCGAATTCAGCTACGAGATTGAGTCTAGATAGATTCGAATTTTGTTTTTTTTTCTTCTCTCTTTTTTTTTCTCACACTTTTTTTTCTTTTTCTTTCTCTCTTTTTTTTTCTCTGACTTTTTTTCTCTTTTTTTTTGACTTTTTTTTTCTCTCTTTCCAAAACAAACTAGATAAGATGCAGATTGGATCAAGCGAAGATATGAACGGCGTCAGCTATGATTATGACAATGAACGGTGGGTAGCATGTGGTGGAATTTGATGGATGAGAGGTTGTGGACAACGGAAGGGATAATGATGCAGCGGCGACGTGACTAATGTGAACAGAACTCGAAACTCTAAAGGAACTAGACACTAAGACCAACAACTCGACACGACGATGCAACCGATAATTCAATAATGCAAACACCCTAAAAAGATTATGCAAAGACTCAGATTGGTTCGGATATGATGAATTAACCTTAATTTTTTCTGGCTTTTTCGTGGACTGTAGGTATGAAGAACAGACTCGATCTAAACTACGAAAAACTGTAAAATCTCACCGAGCAACCTGAAAATCTGATACCACTTGATAGAGGTGGGGTGTCCCGATCTTTCGATGAGATGGTAACTATCGATTTGGTGGAGTTGACTTTGACGATCCGACTACAAACATGCATGACGTTGCGCCTTAGCAATCGCTAAACCAATCTCCCGAGGTTACTGACGATGCTGGAAGCACGATCAGCCTGACCACGAAGGTCTATTCCTGCACGCAATCGAAGAACAAGCAAGAATATGATAATGCAATCTGAATATTGCGAATATAGATGAAGTATTGATAATGGTGGGGATCCAAAAGCGGTCTTCGTCTGGTCGTTGGACACAAACGAAGTACACGAAGTTGCAATGGCTAACTTTTAACTAAACAAATCCCAAGGAAAAAGCTACTAGATGGATCTACTTATATAGGAGTAAGGGGTGGCGGCCAAGGAGGTGGGAGGACGTCCCAAGGCAGCCTAAAACTAACCCTAGGTCGTACAAGGCTCATGGGCCCAAGTGGAGGTGATGCAACACCTTTGGACTTGTAGTTTGACTCGGATTCTGCTGCAGCATCAGATTGTTTCATTGATAACTCAACGCTCCGGATGAATTTTAAGGTGAATCCAATTGGGTTGGAAACAGCACGAAATCTACTTTCCAACAAAAAAAGAATCACCCAATTCGGAGTCCGTATGAAAAAGTTCTTGGTGTTTTGAGTCAGGTATGTCTGTGCAGTCCGAATCTGAATCCAGAACGTGAGAGACTTGGACTCTATCTTCTCTTGGCCCAAAAGTGACGTGAGAGGACTTTTTAAACAGCACCTAAACTTCTCTTTTTCCCTTATCTTCATATGTGAATTGTACAAATGTCCCATACACCTGCAATTAGACATGGCACAAAAGTTTGTGAAGTATTTTTGTCGTGGATGACACAAATAAATTATTGCATAGTTTGCATTAGAAATCACCTCACAAATATACATGTATGCAATATTTTTGGTCGTATCCAAGGTAGTCATGTCCTCATCAAAAGCTGTGGCAAAGTACTTACTCTTCTTCCTCTCGCTCCGGACTAAAGCCGGAGATGTCGAAGTCGACCTCCATTGCGGTGTCTGAGTGGGGAGGCGGAGGAGGAGTCCTAGGCCGCTTGGCTGTGGCAGGCGCCGGGGCAGCTTCCGGTGCGGTGGTGCGAGACCCTCCTGCCGCCCCAGCAGTGGCCGCTGGTGCGGGCCTCGCACGCCGTGCAGGCTGTTGACGGGCCCTCTGCCGCGGTCCGGTCTTGCCGGCCACTTTCTTGCCGGGGGCTTCGCCGCTCGAAGAGGGCTGGCTTGCCGGGATGTCAGACGCAGCCTTCCGAAGAACACGCCTCGCTTTCTTCCTCGGGCGAGGGGGCTCTTCTCGCATCTCTTCTTCTTCGACTGAGTCCTCGCCGGACGAGATTTCAGCGGCTGCGCCGCTCTCCTCCCCAGCAACCTCGTCCTCCCCGGCAGGCTTCGTCTCCATTACCACCTCTGCCTCGCTGGCTTCCCACTCTATGAAGCCAACGCTGCCGGCCTCCGCGGCAAGATTCGCTTCCTCCACTCTGGTAGCGATGTATGCTACCTCCTGATCCGTGTGGCGCGAATAAGATCTGGCTCTTACCGGACAGGCTTTTCCGTCAGATTGTCGAAGAATTTCTGCGCTTCTTCCTCGCTTGGCTCGACCCAGGTCGGGTCAAGGCCGTGGGCGTTGAACATCGGCAAGAAAGCAATGATCGACCCCAGCGCAGAGTTGTTGCACAAGGGGACGATCCTTGCCGACAGCCGGTGCTTGTCTTCGCGCTGGAATAACTTCTGGCGGAGAGCGCCAAGCTGCATAACAGTCAAGTTTTTGTTCAGCCCGGGGCGCAGCCTCATGACATCCGCTACGTTCTTATACTCCCAGGCTGGCCTCCCCATATTCTGCAGAGGGGCGATGCGGCGGCGGAGGAATTCGAAGCCGATCATCTCCATTGTCAGCCCGGCAGCCTTCAAGCGGAGGATCCTGGTAGTGGCGATTGTGAGCTTCTCGTATTCTGCGGCGAGATCGCCCCAATCCTTGCCGCGGACCACCTTCTGTCGCCGGGGATGGCAAAAAGTGATAGAGGCGGGGGTGTCCCGATCTTTCGATGAGATGATAGCTATCGATTTGGTGGAGTCGACTTTGACGATCCGACTACAAACGTGCACGACGTTGCGCCTTAGCAATCGCTAAACCAATCTCCCGAGGTTACTGACGATACTGAAAGCACGATCAGCCTGACCACGAAGGTCTATTCCTGCACGCAATCGAAGAACAAGCAAGAATATGATAATGCAATCTGAATATTGCGAATATAGATGAAGTATTGATAGAGGTG
>JAAAXO010000625.1:723167-981041 GCA_011799875.1 Thinopyrum elongatum | reverse complement strand
TTTTTTTTTTGGCTTTTTCCTGGACTGTAGGTATGAAGAACAGACTCGATCTAAACTACGAAAAACTGTAAATCTCACCGAGCAACCTGGAAATCTGATACCACTTGATAGAGGCGAGGGTGTCCCGATCTTTCGATGAGATGATAGCAATCGTTTTTGGTGGAGTAGACTTTGACGATCCGACTACGAACGTGCGAGAACGTCGCGCCTTAGCAATCGCTAAACCAACTCCGAGAGGTTATTGACCACGCCGGAGTACAATCAACCTGACCACGAGGGTCTATCTCCTGCAAGCAAACGAAGAACAAGCAAGAAACTAAGATTTGCAATCTGGATATTGCGAATATAAGATGAAAGCTTTATTGATCAAGGTGGGGTTCTGTGACGTCTTGGTCTGGTCGTTGAACACAAACGAAGTACGCGAAGTTGCAGCTATGGCGAACTTTTAATCTAAACAAAACCCAAAGTCTAAACGGTGCCCTAAGGGCTGTATATATGGAGGAAGCGGGGGGAATTTCGTGGCCCTTGAAGGAGGGGTCCGAAACCAACCCTATCTCTTGTTTCCCGACACATACGGACTCTAAAAATAGCCTATACTCAAGTATTTCGAAATTACATGGGCCTGGCCCAATAATAAGGTGACGCAGCACCTATAATAGCCTCTGGACGAAATTTATGAAGTGGCATCTTGTATATTTCGTCCAAGGCTTCCTGCACTCCTTATGGTGGCTTCAAAGTCCTGAAATCATCACTTGTAACTCCGTTCTTGTTCCCCTTGCGCATGCCATCATCTCCATGCTTGAACTTGCTCCAAGGTTCATCTTTCTTGTCCAAGCTAGGCCCTTCATTTGTAAGCAAAACAAATGTATCCAATTTAGGCAGCATCATATTCTCATGAACATTAGAATCATTACCAAGAAACGAAAGTACCTGATAATTTAATTGGCGTGCGCGAGCTCTAGTAATTGGTCCAGTATGTATAGCAGCAAGGGCTGTGGGTGTAACAATGGTATTGATGTCCTCATCATCCTCCCCTTCTTGAAATGAAGTCGTCCTCGACGGAAGCTCATCTTCCTCACCCAAATAAGGCTTCAAATCTGCAATGTTAAAAGTGGGACTAACCCCAAAATCTGCAGGCAGCTCAAGTTTATATGCGTTATCATTTATTTTCTCTAACACCTTAAAAGGACCATCAGCACGTGGCATTAGCTTTGATTTGCGCAAATCAGGAAATCTATCCTTACGCAAATGTAACCAAACAAGATCTCCAGGTGCAAACACAACATGTTTTCTACCCTTATCTCCAGCAAGTTTATATTTAGCATTCATACGCTCAATGTTCTCCTTAGTTAACTCATGCATTTTTAAGATCAATTCAGCACGTTGTTTAGCATCAAAATTAACCTTCTCCGAAGATGGAAGAGGCAACAAATCAATTGGTGCACGAGGAAGGAAACCATACACAATTTCAAAAGGACACATCTTAGTAGTAGAATGCAATGAACGATTATAAGCAAATTCAATATGAGGCAAGCATTCTTCCCACATTTTCTTGTTATTCTTCAAAACAGCCCTAAGCATAGTAGACAATGTTCTATTGACTACTTCAGTTTGTCCATCAGTTTGGGGGTGACATGTAGTACTAAAAAGCAGTTTAGCCCCAACTTAGCCCATAAACATCTCCAAAAGTGGCTAAGAAATTTAGTATCACGATCTGAAACAATTGTATTTGGCACACCATGCAAGCGTATAATTTCACGAAAGAACAAATCAGCAACATTAGCAGCATCATCGCTTTTATGACATGGTATAAAGTGTGCCATTTTCGAGAACCTATCCACGACAACAAATATGCTATCCCTCCCCTTCTTTGTTCGAGGTAAACCTAAAACAAAGTCCATAGATATATCCTCCCAAGGAACACTAGGTACAGGCAAAGGCATATATAAACCATGAGGATTGAGTCGTGACTTAGCTTTTTGACATGTAGTGCAGCGAGCAACAAAACGCTCAACATCCCGTCTCATCTTTGGCCAAAAGAAATGTGTAGCAAGTATATCCTCCGTCTTCTTCACGCCAAAGTGTCCCATTAATCCTCCTCCATGCGCCTCCTGCAACAACAAAAGACGAACGGAGCTAGCTGGAATGCATAGCTTGTTAGCACGAAACACAAATCCATCGTTAACGACGAACTTGTTCCATGTTCTCCCTTCCTTACAATTCTGCAATACATCTTTAAATTCAGCATCATGCACATATTGATCTTTGATGGTCTCCAAACCAAATATTTTGAAGTCAAGTTGTGAAAGCATAGTATAACGACGAGACAATGCATCAGCAATAACATTTTCTTTACCCTTTTTGTGTTTAATGACATAAGGGAAAGTCTCAATAAATTCAACCCATTTAGCATGTCTACAGTTCAGTTTTGCTTGACTTTTAATGTGTTTCAAAGATTCATGATCAGAATGTATAACAAATTCTTTGGGCCATAAATAATGTTGCCATGTTTCTAAGGTCCGAACAAGAGCATATAATTCTTTATCATAAGTAGAATAGTTCAGACTAGGCCCACTCAATTTTTCAGAAAAGTATGCAACAGGTTTTGATAGAGGCGAGGGTGTCCCGATCTTTCGATGAGATGATAGCTATCGATTTGGTGGAGTCAACTTTGACGATCCGACTACAAACGTGCACGACGTTGCGTCTTAGCAATCGCTAAACCAATCTCCCGAGGTTACTGACGATACTGAAAGCACGATCAGCCTGACCACGAAGGTCTATTCCTGCACGCAATCGAAGAACAAGCAAGAATATGATAATGCAATCTGAATATTGCGAATATAGATGAAGTATTGATAGAGGTGGGGATCCGAAAGCGGTCTTGGTCTGGTCGTTGGACACAAACGAAGTACACGAAGTTGCAATGGCTAACTTTTAACTAAACAAATCCCAAAGTCTAAACGGTGCCCTAAGGGCTGTATATATGGAGGAAGAGGGGGTGATTTCGTGGCCCTTGAAGGCTTCATTCTCCTCAACAATACCACATCTAATCATGCCAGTTTGTAATTCCTGATAATATTCTTCTACAGAATTTTTTCCTTGTCTTAAGCGCTGCAATTTTTGAAGTAATTCACGTTGATAATATGGTGGAACCCAACGAGTACGCATAGCAGTTTTCAAAGCAGCCCACGTAGCTGGAATAGGATATAATCTACAATGTTCAGACCACCATACACATGCAAAACTAGTGAAAGCACAAACAGCAGCAGCAACACGTCGTTCCTCGGGATATTGTAAACATGTAAAACGTTGTTCAGTTTCTAACTCCCAAGTAAGATATATATCAGGAACATATCTACCCTCGAATGGTGGAATATTCAATTTTAATTTAGGAAGATGGTCATGATCTCATACCTAAAGTGGTGGTGCAGGCCAACCATTGCGATTATTTGCATGTGGACGACCTGGTGCTGGTGGTTGCACGTAGTTATGATTTTGATCAACCTCATCCTCATAATCGCCCGTGTAATCATCCTCCTCCTCGGCACCAGCAGCAGCAGGAGCAGGAGCCAAAGAAGCATCAACAGTAGGTACAGCAGCACCAGAAGTTTGGCCATCCTCAAGAGGAACACGCTTCGCTCGTCCGAACTGATTTGGAAGGGGGCGTTGTTGTTGTCGTTGCAGAGGTGCGACAGGTGGAGCCCGTGGTGGTTGGGGAAGACGCGTGAGCAATTCATTAAACTTGTTATCCAGCTTTGTCTCGAACGACTTCTCCATGCCATCTATCTTCTCCATGGCCTCTTCAAATCTGTTTAGCACATCTCCCACCTGGCCACTCATCATTTGCTGAAATTTATCATGCAACTCCTTGTTCGTCATGTTCTCCCAGTCAATCTCGTCGGCTTGTGATCCTGCCATGGTTAGCAGCAATAGAAACACACAAGAATATGATCCTACAGACTACTAGAAGGTGGTGGTGGTGTGGTGTGGTGTCACAAATCCGTCAAGCAAATCTCAAATTCTTACCAGTTCTTACCCAGCAGCAGGTGGTGATCGGCAACCTTTGTAGTCAAAACTCTCAGAGCTTGGACAGAGCGATTGCCAGGTGGTGTCAAACGCACGATGTAGATGTATGTGGAGCTGGGAAGGCTTATGATATGGTAGCAAAAAGGGTCAGCAATAATCAATTCAGAGATGCAATGTTGAATAAACTCTCAACGACGGTACTATGCTGGTCCTAGGCTAGACCGTGCTAGAGACGCGAGCCTAGAACACTAACAAAAGTCACGGCGCTGCACGTAAACAAGGGAGGAGCACACTCTGAATTTTTTTCTTTTTTTTTGCACTTTTTTTCCTTTTTTTTTTGCTCCGCAACAATTTTTTTTCGAAAAAGTCTACAAATGGTCTAAAAACTGCCTAGCCAGAATTTTCCAGACTTAGTTTTTTTTTTGAAACTGGAACTATTTTTCTTCTGCGGGTAGCACGAAAATTGGGGAATCCGACTTGTTCACGACTCGTAGTATCGCGTGATCTGGAACTCTAAAATAAAGGAATAAATACTGGACTTGGACTAGGACTGGTGGCAGAGATGAATCTGGTGGAACTCGGACTGGTGATGGTATATGACGGTAGTATATGTGGGCTCGGATTGGTGGTGGTATATGGACTCGGATCGGTGGTGGTATATGGACTCGGATCGGTGGTGGTATATGGACTCAGAGAAATAGCAGATAAGCTGTGGTGGTATATGGTAGGGGCGATGATGATGGTGCGGCGGCGGCGTGACTACTTGTGAACAGAACTCGAAACTCTAAAGAACTAGACGCTAAGACCAGCAACTTGACACGACGATGCAACCGCAAATTCAACAAAGCAAATACAGAAAAGATTATGCAATGGCTCAGATTGGTTTGGATATGATGAACTAACCCTAAATTTTTTTTTTGGCTTTTTCCTGGACTGTAGGTATGAAGAACAGACTCGATCTAAACTACGAAAAACTGTAAATCTCACCGAGCAACCTGGAAATCTGATACCACTTGATAGAGGCGAGGGTGTCCCGATCTTTCGATGAGATGATAGCAATCGTTTTTGGTGGAGTAGACTTTGACGATCCGACTACGAACGTGCGAGAACGTCGCGCCTTAGCAATCGCTAAACCAACTCCGAGAGGTTATTGACCACGCCGGAGTACAATCAACCTGACCACGAGGGTCTATCTCCTGCAAGCAAACGAAGAACAAGCAAGAAACTAAGATTTGCAATCTGGATATTGCGAATATAAGATGAAAGTTTTATTGATCAAGGTGGGGTTCTGTGACGTCTTGGTCTGGTCGTTGAACACAAACGAAGTACGCGAAGTTGCAGCTATGGCGAACTTTTAATCTGAACAAAACCCAAAGTCTAAACGGTGCCCTAAGGGCTGTATATATGGAGGAAGCGGGGGGAATTTCGTGGCCCTTGAAGGAGGGGTCCAAAACCAACCCTATCTCTTGTTTCCCAACACATACGGACTCTAAAAATAGCCTATACTCAAGTATTTCGAAATTACATGGGCCTGGCCCAATAATAAGGTGACGCAGCACTTATAATAGCCTCTGGACGAAATTTATGAAGTGGCATCTTGTATATTTCGTCCAAGGCTTCCTGCACTCCTTATGGTGGCTTCAAAGTCCTGAAATCATCACTTGTAACTCCGTTCTTGTTCCCCTTGCGCATGCCATCATCTCCATGCTTGAACTTGCTCCAAGGTTCATCTTTCTTGTCCAAGCTAGGCCCTTCATTTGTAAGCAAAACAAATGTATCCAATTTAGGCAGCATCATATTCTCATGAACATTAGAATCATTACCAAGAAACGAAAGTACCTGATAATTTAATTGGCGTGCGCGAGCTCTAGTAATTGGTCCAGTATGTATAGCAGCAGGGGCTGTGGGTGTAACAATGGTATTGATGTCCTCATCACAAACTAAAGCAAAGCTACTAAAATACTAACCGCAGCTTGAAATTTTCCACGCTCATCAAAATTATGGGAAGCAAATATATCATTTATTTCGTACTCCCATTCAATATATAAATCAGGCCTAAAACGACCAGTAAATGGTGGCATGGAAACTTTAACCTGATTATGTGCATTCTGATGTAATTGCTCCTCTTGTGGCGGTTGTTGTATTTTCTTAGGTGATGGCAAATCTCCCACGATCGATGAAGCCACAGAACTAACAACTCCGGAACCTGCCATAGTTAGTAGAAAACAAGAAACAAAATCCAAGAATATTGTTCCTATGAACTACTAGGATGTGGTTGTAAAACGCTCACAGTGTAGCAAATATCAATATCTTACAAGTTCTTACCATGCAGCAGGTGGTGACAGGCAACCAGCGGTGTCAAATAACTCCGAAGATTGAGTAAAACGATTGCCAGGAGAACGTACGTATACATGGTGTAGAAATATGTGGAGTTGGAAGGCTTAAATATTTGGTAGCAAAAGATTAGCAATAATCAATTCAGAGATGCAATGTTGAATAAACACTCAACGACGGTACTGTGCTGGTCCTAGGCTAGACCGAACTAGAGACGCGAGCCTAGAACAGTAATGAGGGCACGGCGTAGCACAACTAGCATCAATAAAGGATATGAAGTAGCTCTGGACAGTAAGATAAAAGTGAATACCACAATAGCAGTAAAGATAATGATGTGAAATAACTGCCAAGCAGGATATACCAACAACTTTCTCTCCAACTTTTCTCTGAAAAGTTTTTGCCAATTTTCTGATAATTTTTTCTCAAGAATGGCACTGACTCAAGCTTTCAAACGCAAAAATAATCACTCAATTCCGAGTTGATATGAGGAGTCAAAAAATTCTAAAACTGGCCTGAAAAACTGGAACAAGCTGTGTTCATGAACTTCGGAGGGCAAAAAGACCTATTTAGAAGCCGATTTTGAGGTGTCAAATATTGAACTAGCTTCTGCAACTATTTAGATGCGCCTCGTCGCTAGCTTTAATTTGA
This sequence comes from Thinopyrum elongatum, assembly GCA_011799875.1. NCBI lineage: Eukaryota > Viridiplantae > Streptophyta > Magnoliopsida > Poales > Poaceae > Thinopyrum > Thinopyrum elongatum. The sequence goes on along the minus strand of JAAAXO010000625.1, from coordinate 974,030 downwards.
GTACTCACGGAGTCAAAACGGACTTCGTATGAGGAAGATACGCCTGTTTTACTAAACAGTGCGTAGAATAGATTCGAATCCGAATTCAGCTACGAGATTGAGTCTAGATAGATCCGAATTTTGTTTTTTTTCTTCTCTCTTTTTTTTTCTCACACTTTTTTTTTCTTTTTCTTTCTCTCTTTTTTTTTCTCTGACTTTTTTTCTCTTTTTTTTGACTTTTTTTTTCTCTCTTTCCAAAACAAACTAGATAAGATGCAGATTGGATCAAGCGAAGATATGAACGGCGTCAGCTATGATTATGACAATGAACGGTGGGTAGCATGTGGTGGAATTTGATGGATGAGAGGTTGTGGACAACGGAAGGGATAATGATGCAGCGGCGACGTGACTAATGTGAACAGAACTCGAAACTCTAAAGGAACTAAACACTAAGACCAACAACTCGACACGACGATGGAACCGATAATTCAATAATGCAAACACCCTAAAAAGATTATGCAAAGACTCAGATTGGTTCGGATATGATGAATTAACCTTAATTTTTTTTGGCTTTTTCGTGGACTGTAGGTATGAAGAACAGACTCGATCTAAACTACGAAAAACTGTAAAATCTCACCGAGCAACCTGAAAATCTGATACCACTTGATAGAGGTGGGGTGTCCCGATCTTTCGATGAGATGGTAACTATCGATTTGGTGGAGTTGACTTTGACGATCCGACTACAAACATGCATGATGTTGCGCCTTAGCAATCGCTAAACCAATCTCCCGAGGTTACTGACGATGCTGGAAGCACGATCAGCCTGACCACGAAGGTCTATTCCTGCACGCAATCGAAGAACAAGCAAGAATATGATAATGCAATCTGAATATTGCGAATATAGATGAAGTATTGATAATGGTGGGGATCCAAAAGCGGTCTTCGTCTGGTCGTTGGACACAAACGAAGTACACGAAGTTGCAATGGCTAACTTTTAACTAAACAAATCCCAAGGAAAAAGCTACTAGATGGATCTACTTATATAGGAGTAAGGGGTGGCGGCCAAGGAGGTGGGAGGACGTCCCAAGGCAGCCTAAAACTAACCCTAGGTCGTACAAGGCTCATGGGCCCAAGTGGAGGTGATGCAACACCTTTGGACTTGTAGTTTGACTCGGATTCTGCTGCAGCATCAGATTGTTTCATTGATAACTCAACGCTCCGGATGAATTTTAAGGTGAATCCAATTGGGTTGGAAACAGCACGAAATCTACTTTCCAACAAAAAAAGAATCACCCAATTCGGAGTCCGTATGAAAAAGTTCTTGGTGTTTTGAGTCAGGTATGTCTGTGCAGTCCGAATCTGAATCCAGAACGTGAGAGACTTGGACTCTATCTTCTCTTGGCCCAAAAGTGACGTGAGAGGACTTTTTAAACAGCACCTAAACTTCTCTTTTTCCCTTATCTTCATATGTGAATTGTACAAATGTCCCATACACCTGCAATTAGACATGGCACAAAAGTTTGTGAAGTATTTTTGTCGTGGATGACACAAATAAATTATTGCATAGTTTGCATTAGAAATCACCTCACAAATATACATGTATGCAATATTTTTGGTCGTATCCAAGGTAGTCATGTCCTCATCAAAAGCTGTGGCAAAGTACTTACTCTTCTTCCTCTCGCTCCGGACTAAAGCTGGAGATGTCGAAGTCGACCTCCATTGCGGTGTCTGAGTGGGGAGGCGGAGGAGGAGTCCTAGGCCGCTTGGCTGTGGCAGGCGCCGGGGCAGCTTCCGGTGCGGTGGTGCGAGACCCTCCTGCCGCCCCAGCAGTGGCCGCTGGTGCGGGCCTCGCACGCCGTGCAGGCTGTTGACGGGCCCTCTGCCGCGGTCCAGTCTTGCCGGCCACTTTCTTGCCGGGGGCTTCGCCGCTCGGAGAGGGCTGGCTTGCCGGGATGTCAGACGCAGCCTTCCGAAGAACACGCCTCGCTTTCTTCCTCGGGCGAGGGGGCTCTTCTCGCATCTCTTCTTCTTCGACTGGGTCCTCGCCGGACGAGATTTCAGCGGCTGCGCCGCTCTCCTCCCCAGCAACCTCGTCCTCCCCGGCAGGCTTCGTCTCCATTACCACCTCTGCCTCGCTGGCTTCCCACTCTATGAAGCCAACGCTGCCGGCCTCCGCGGCAAGATTCGCTTCCTCCACTCTGGTAGCGATGTATGCTACCTCCTGATCCGTGGTGGCGCGAATAAGATCTGGCTCTTACCGGACAGGCTTTTCCGTCAGATTGTCGAAGAATTTCTGCGCTTCTTCCTCGCTTGGCTCGACCCAGGTCGGGTCAAGGCCGTGGGCGTTGAACATCGGCAAGAAAGCAATGATCGACCCCAGCGCAGAGTTGTTGCACAAGGGGACGATCCTTGCCGACAGCCGGTGCTTGTCTTCGCGCTGGAATAACTTCTGGCGGAGAGCGCCAAGCTGCATAACAGTCAAGTTGTTGTTCAGCCCGGGGCGCAGCCTCATGACATCCGCTACGTTCTTATACTCCCAGGCTGGCCTCCCCCTATTCTGCAGAGGGGCGATGCGGCGGCGGAGGAATTCGAAGCCGATCATCTCCATTGTCAGCCCGGCAGCCTTCAAGCGGAGGATCCTGGTAGTGGCGATTGTGAGCTTCTCGTATTCTGCGGCGAGATCGCCCCAATCCTTGCCGCGGACCACCTTCTGTCGCCGGGGATGGCAAAAAGTGATAGAGGCGGGGGTGTCCCGATCTTTCGATGAGATGATAGCTATCGATTTGGTGGAGTCGACTTTGACGATCCGACTACAAACGTGCACGACGTTGCGCCTTAGCAATCGCTAAACCAATCTCCCGAGGTTACTGACGATACTGAAAGCACGATCAGCCTGACCACGAAGGTCTATTCCTGCACGCAATCGAAGAACAAGCAAGAATATGATAATGCAATCTGAATATTGCGAATATAGATGAAGTATTGATAGAGGTGAGGATCCGAAAGCGGTCTTGGTCTGGTCGTTGGACAGAAACGAAGTACACGAAGTTGCAATGGCTAACTTTTAACTAAACAAATCCCAAAGTCTAAACGGTGCCCTAAGGGCTGTATATATGGAGGAAGAGGGGGGGATTTCGTGGCCCTTGAAGGAGGGGTCCGTAACCAACCCCATCTCTTGTTTCCCCACACATACGGACTCTAAAAATAGCCTATACTCAAGTATTTCGAAATTACATGGGCCTGGCCCAATAATAAGGTGACGCAGCACCTATAATAGCCTCTGGACGAAATTTATGAAGTGGCATCTTGTATATTTCGTCCAAGGCTTCCTGCACTCCTTATGGTGGCTTCAAAGTCCTGAAATCATCACTTGTAACTCCGTTCTTGTTCCCCTTGCGCATGCCATCATCTCCATGCTTGAACTTGCTCCAAGGTTCCTCTTTCTTGTCCAAGCTAGGCCCTTCATTTGTAAGCAAAACAAATGTATCCAATTTAGGCAGCATCATATTCTCATGAACTTTAGAATCATTACCAAGAAACGAAAGTACCTGATAATTTAATTGGCGTGCGCGAGCTCTAGTAATTGGTCCAGTATGTATAGAAGCAGGGGCTGTGGGTGTAACAATGGTATTGATGTCCTCATCATCCTCCCCTTCTTGAAATGAAGTCGTCCTCGACGGAAGCTCATCTTCCTCTCCCAAATAAGGCTTCAGATCTGCAATGTTAAAAGTGGGACTAACCCCAAAATCTGCAGGCAGCTCAAGTTTATATGCGTTATCATTTATTTTCTCTAACACCTTAAAAGGACCATCAGCACGTGGCATTAGCTTTGATTTGCGCAAATCAGGAAATCTATCCTTACGCAAATGTAACCAAACAAGATCTCCAGGTGCAAACACAACATGTTTTCTACCCTTATCTCCAGCAAGTTTATATTTAGCATTCATACGCTCAATGTTCTCCTTAGTTAACTCATGCATTTTTAAGATCAATTCAGCACGTTGTTTAGCATCAAAATTAACCTTCTCCGAAGATGGAAGAGGCAACAAATCAATTGGTGCACGAGGAAGGAAACCATACACAATTTCAAAAGGACACATCTTAGTAGTAGAATGCAATGAACGATTATAAGCAAATTCAATATGAGGCAAGCATTCTTCCCACATTTTCTTGTTATTCTTCAAAACAGCCCTAAGCATAGTAGCCAATGTTCTATTGACTACTTCAGTTTGTCCATCAGTTTGGGGGTGACATGTAGTACTAAAAAGCAGTTTAGTCCCCAACTTAGCCCATAAACATCTCCAAAAGTGGCTAAGAAATTTAGTATCACGATCTGAAACAATAGTATTTGGCACACCATGCAAGCGTATAATTTCACGAAAGAACAAATCAGCAACATTAACAGCATCATCGCTTTTATGACATGGTATAAAGTGTGCCATTTTCGAGAACCTATCCACGACAACAAATATGCTATCCCTCCCCTTCTTTGTTCGAGGTAAACCTAAAACAAAGTCCATAGATATATCCTCCCAAGGAGCACTAGGTACAGGCAAAGGCATATATAAACCATGAGGATTGAGTCGTGACTTAGCTTTTTGACATGTAGTGCAGCGAGCAACAAAACGCTCAACATCCCGTCTCATCTTTGGCCAAAAGAAATGTGTAGCAAGTATATCCTCCGTCTTCTTCACGCCAAAGTGTCCCATTAATCCTCCTCCATGCGCCTCCTGCAACAACAAAAGACGAACAGAGCTAGCTGGAATGAATAGCTTGTTAGCACGAAACACAAATCCATCGTTAACGACAAACTTGTTCCATGTTCTCCCTTCCTTACAATTCTGTAATACATCTTTAAATTCAGCATCATGCACATATTGATCTTTGATGGTCTCCAAACCAAATATTTTAAAGTCAAGTAGTGAAAGCATAGTATAACGACGAGACAATGCATCAGCAATAACATTTTCTTTACCCTTCTTGTGTTTAATGACATAAGGGAAAGTCTCAATAAATTCAACCCATTTAGCATGTCTACGGTTCAGTTTTGCTTGACTTTTAATGTGTTTCAAAGATCCATGATCAGAATGTATAACAAATTCTTTGGGCCATAAATAATGTTGCCATGTTTCTAAGGTCCGAACAAGAGCATATAATTCTTTATCATAAGTAGAATAGTTCAGACTAGGCCCACTCAATTTTTCAGAAAAGTATGCAACAGGTTTGCCATCTTGTAATAAAACACCTCCTAATCTGATAGAGGCGAGGGTGTCCCGATTTTTCGATGAGATGATAGCTATCGTTTTTGGTGGAGTAGACTTTGACGATCCAACTACGAACGTGCGAGGACGCGCCTTAGCAATCGCTAAACCAACTCCGAGAGGTTATTGACCACGCCGGAGCACAATCAACCTGACCACGAGGGTCTATCTCCTGCAAGCAAATGAAGAACAAGCAAGAAACTAAGATTTGCAATCTGGATATTGCGAATATAAGATGAAAGCTTTATTGATCAAGGTGGGGTTCTGTGACGTCTTGGTCTGGTCGTTGAACACAAACGAAGTACGCGAAGTTGCAGCTATGGCGAACTTTTAATCTAAACAAAACCCAAAGTCTAAACGGTGCCCTAAGGGCTGTATATATGAAGGAAGAGGAGGGGATTTCGTGGCCCTTGAAGGAGGGGTCCGAAACCAACCCTATCTCTTGTTTCCCCACACATACGGACTCTAAAAACAGCCTATACTCAAGTATTTCGAAATTACATGGGCCTGGCCCAATAATAAGGTGACGCAGCACCTATAATAGCCTCTGGACGAAATTTATGAAGTGACATCTTGTATATTTCGTCCAAGGCTTCCTGCACTCATTATGGTGGCTTCAAAGTCCTGAAATCATCACTTGTAACTCCGTTCTTGTTCCCCTTGTGCATGCCATCATCTCCATGCTTGAACTTGCTCTAAGGTTCCTCTTTCTTGTCCAAGCTAGGCCCTTCATTTGTAAGCAAAACAAATGTATCCAATTTAGGCAGCATCATATTCTCATGAACTTTAGAATCATTACCAAGAAACGAAAGTACCTGATATTTTAATTGACGTGCGCGAGCTCTAGTAATTGGTCCAGTATGTATAGAAGCAGGGGCTGTGGGTGTAACAATGGTATTGATGTCCTCATCATCCTCCCCTTCTTGAAATGAAGTCGTCCTCGACGGAAGCTCATCTTCCTCACCCAAATAAGGCTTCAGATCTGCAATGTTAAAAGTGGGACTAACACCAAAATCTGCAGGCAGCTCAAGTTTATATGCATTATCATTTATTTTCTCTAACACCTTAAAAGGACCATCAGCACGTGGCATTAGCTTTGATTTGCGCAAATCAGGAAATCTATCCTTACGCAAATGTAACCAAACAAGATCTCCAGGTGCAAACACAACATGTTTTCTACCCTTATCTCCAGCAAGTTTATATTTAGCATTCATACGCTCAATGTTCTCCTTAGTTAACTCATGCCTTTTTAAGATCAATTCAGCACGTTGTTTAGCATCAAAATTAACCTTCTCCGAAGATGGAAGAGGCAACAAATCAATTGGTGCACGAGGAAGGAAACCATACACAATTTCAAAAGGACACATCTTAGTAGTAGAATGCAATGAACGATTATAAGCAAATTCAATATGAGGCAAGCATTCTTCCCACATTTTCTTGTTATTCTTCAAAACAGTCCTAAGCATAGTAGACAATGTTCTATTGACTACTTCAGTTTGTCCATCAGTTTGGGGGTGACATGTAGTACTAAAAAGCAGTTTAGTCCCCAACTTAGCCCATAAACATCTCCAAAAGTGGCTAAGAAATTTAGTATCACGATCTGAAACAATAGTATTTGGCACACCATGCAAGCGTATAATTTCACGAAAGAACAAATCAGCAACATTAACAGCATCATCGCTTTTATGACATGGTATAAAGTGTGCCATTTTCGAGAACCTATCCACGACAACAAATATGCTATCCCTCCCCTTCTTTGTTCGAGGTAAACCTAAAACAAAGTCCATAGTTATATCCTCCCAAGGAACACTAGGTACAGGCAAAGGCATATATAAACCATGAGGATTGAGTCGTGACTTAGCTTTTTGACATGTAGTGCAGCGAGCAACAAAACGCTCAACATCCCGTCTCATCTTTGGCCAAAAGAAATGTGTAGCAAGTATATCCTCCGTCTTCTTCACGCCAAAGTGTCCCATTAATCCTCCTCCATGCGCCTCCTGCAACAACAAAAGACGAACGGAGCTAGCTGGAATGCATAGCTTGTTAGCACGAAACACAAATCCATCGTTAACGACGAACTTGTTCCATGTTCTCCCTTCCTTACAATTCTGCAATACATCTTTAAATTCAGCATCATGCACGTATTGATCTTTGATGGTCTCCAAACCAAATATTTTAAAGTCAAGTTGTGAAAGCATAGTATAACGACGAGACAATGCATCAGCAATAACATTTTCTTTACCCTTCTTGTGTTTAATGACATAAGGGAAAGTCTCAATAAATTCAACCCATTTAGCATGTCTACGGTTCAGTTTTGCTTGACTTTTAATGTGTTTCAAAGATTCATGATCAGAATGTATAACAAATTCTTTGGGCCATAAATAATGTTGCCATGTTTCTAAGGTCCGAACAAGAGCATATAATTCTTTATCATAAGTAGAATAGTTCAGACTAGGCCCACTCAATTTTTCAGAAAAGTATGCAACAGGTTTGCCATCTTGTAATAAAACACCTCCTAATCCAATTCCACTAGCATCACATTCAAGCTCAAAAGTCTTATTAAAATCAGGAAGTTGGAGTAAAGAAGAGGGTGTCCCGATCTTTCGATGAGATGATAGCTATCGTTTTTGGTGGAGTAGACTTTGACGATCCGACTACGAACGTGCGAGGACGTCGCGCCTTAGCAATCGCTAAACCAACTCCGAGAGGTTATTGACCACGCCGGAGCACAATCAACCTGACCACGAGGGTCTATCTCCTGCAAGCAAACGAAGAACAAGCAAGAAACTAAGATTTGCAATCTGGATATTGCGAATATAAGATGAAAGCTTTATTGATCAAGGTGGGGTTCTGTGACGTCTTGGTCTGTAGGTATGAAGAACAGACTCGATCTAAACTACGAAAAACTGTAAATCTCACCGAGCAACCTGGGGCTCTGATACCACTTGATAGAGGCGGGGGTGTCCCGATCTTTCGATGAGATGATAGCTATCGATTTGGTGGAGTCGACTTTGACGATCCGACTACAAACGTGCACGACGTTGTGCCTTAGCAATCGCTAAACCAATCTCCCGAGGTTACTGACGATACTGAAAGCACGATCAGCCTGACCACGAAGGTCTATTCCTGCACGCAATCGAAGAACAAGCAAGAATATGATAATGCAATCTGAATATTGCGAATATAGATGAAGTATTGATAGAGGTGGGGATCCGAAAGCGGTCTTGGTCTGGTCGTTGGACACAAACGAAGTACACGAAGTTGCAATGGCTAACTTTTAACTAAACAAATCCCAAAGTCTAAACGGTGCCCTAAGGGCTGTATATATGGAGGAAGAGGGGGGGATTTCGTGGCCCTTGAAGGAGGGGTCCGAAACCAACCCTATCTCTTGTTTCCCCACACATACGGACTCTAAAACTAGCCTATACTCAAGTATTTCGAAATTACATGGGCCTGGCCCAATAATAAGGTGACGCAGCACCTATAATAGCCTCTGGACGAAATTTATGAAGTGGCATCTTGTATATTTCGTCCAAGGCTTCCTGCACTCCTTATGGTGGCTTCAAAGTCCTGAAATCATCACTTGTAACTCCGTTCTTGTTCCCCTTGCGCATGCCATCATCTCCATGCTTGAACTTGCTCCAAGGTTCCTCTTTCTTGTCCAAGCTAGGCCCTTCATTTGTAAGCAAAACAAATGTATCCAATTTAGGCAGCATCATATTCTCATGAACTTTAGAATCATTACCAAGAAACGAAAGTACCTGATAATTTAATTGGCGTGCGCGAGCTCTAGTAATTGGTCCAGTATGTATAGAAGCAGAGGCTGTGGGTGTAACAATGGTATTGATGTCCTCATCAAAAAGGATGAGGATCTGCTTCCTGGATCCAGCACCATTCGGCCCGCCACTCGTCCCACTTTTCGCGGTAAACTCCATCTGGGTATATCTCTTTGTTCCAGGCCCTTGGAATCAAAGCGATAGATCCAGAGAGAGCCTCTCCTTTTTGGATTCGAGGATAGAAATAGTGGCGGAAAAGAGCAGAATTGGGGATCACGCCGGCATAATTTTCACAAAGATGGGCAAAGATCGACATGCAAAATACGGCATTCGGCGTGAAGTCAAGAAGGCGGAAGCCGTATGTATACATGAGGTCGTTGAAGAAATCGGAAAAAGGTGGACAGAGCCCGCAATAAAAGTACGCAGTGAAGAAGGGGTATCTGTCTGATCCGCCTTTGGAACTAGCACCTAGGATGACGCGTGTGGCGGGGTGAGCTTGTGTTCCCTTCACCCACATGCATTGGTATCGCCCCTTCAAGGTTTCAGCGTCGAGCGTCAGAGGGAAGACGACGAGCCTCTTCCGCATCTTCACCAGCTCGCTTTCTGGGACTTCAGCCTTCGGCTCCTTGTCCGTGCCCTTGCCTTTGCTAGCCTTGGGGGGCATGGCGACCGTGGAGATGGAAGCCGGAGGACGGAACGAGCGCGGGAGCGGCGAGCAGAAGAGAAGGAAGGTTTCGCCCTGAGCTCGAGCAGAGGAAGGCGATGGCGATAGCCAGATTGGGAAGAAGAGGGGGGTGAATGGGTTTGCGCCTCTACGACTTCTCCTTTTTATGGGGAAGGAGCGGGGCCACCTTGTTTATCCCCCAATATGAATGCGCCTCTGTGGGCGCGAAACAGTTTGCAGCCTTTTTGGCACACTTCTCACATCGTGCGCTCCGTGCGCGTAGTGGGGGCACAGTAAAACAAGATCTTTACGAGCAGTTAATCCCCTGCCACACGTGCCCGTGCACTGTTTGGGCCTAGCCCAACAACGCCTCGCACTCGTGTATGGCCCAGGCCCGGGGGCTCCTGTCGGTGTACTAAGTGTTGGGCCACTAGTACCCCTTACTTGTGCACGGGCAGTTGTAGCCGTCCTCGTGGCACGGCTTGCCGGGATCAGCTCGAGGTCGATTTAAGTCATCAAGGAAATCATCAAGTCAGAGATCTGAGAATCAACAAATAAGCAACGCTCGTAATCGAAGGCCAGCCTCCCCGGCAAGATCCTTGCCGGGATGGCCCGTGGAGCCCGGCAAGCCTCGGCGCCCGACAAGGCTTGGTTCCCAGCAAAGCTCGGCGTCCGGCAAGCCCTGGCGCCCGGCAAGGATTGGTGCCCGGCAAGGATCGGCGCCTGGCGAGATTCTGCCACTGTGCCACCGCTTCGACACAGTGCCGAGTCTGACATTCTGGCTCCTTCCATGGATGCGTGGCGGCGCACCAGTGGAGGAGAGCTTTGATGAGGACATCAATACCATTGTTACACCCACAGCCCCTGCTTCTATACATACTGGACCAATTACTAGAGCTCGCGCACGCCAATTAAAATATCAGGTACTTTCGTTTCTTGGTAATGATTCTAAAGTTCATGAGAATATGATGCTGCCTAAATTGGATACATTTGTTTTGCTTACAAATGAAGGGCCTAGCTTGGACAAGAAAGAGGAACCTTGGAGCAAGTTCAAGCATGGAGATGATGGCATGCACAAGGGGAACAAGAACGGAGTTACAAGTGATGATTTCAGGACTTTGAAGCCACCATAATGAGTGCAGGAAGCCTTGGACGAAATATACAAGATGTCACTTCATAAATTTCGTCCAGAGGCTATTATAGGTGCTGCGTCACCTTATTATTGGGCCAGGCCCATGTAATTTCGAAATACTTGAGTATAGCCTGTTTTTAGAGTCCGTATGTGTGGGGAAACAAGAGATAGGGTTGGTTTCGGACCCCTCCTTCAAGGGCCACGAAATCCCCTCCTCTTCCTCCATATATACAGCCCTTAGGGCACCGTTTAGACTTTGGGTTTTGTTTAGATTAAAAGTTCGCCATAGCTGCAACTTCGCGTACTTCGTTTGTGTTCAACGACCAGACCAAGACGTCACAGAACCCCACCTTGATCAATAAAGCTTTCATCTTATATTCGCAATATCCAGATTGCAAATCTTAGTTTCTTGCTTGTTCTTCGTTTGCTTGCAGGAGATAGACCCTCGTGGTCAGGTTGATTGTGCTCCGGCGTGGTCAATAACCTCTCGGAGTTGGTTTAGCGATTGCTAAGGCGCGACGTCCTCGCACGTTCGTAGTCGGATCGTCAAAGTCTACTCCACCAAAAACGATAGCTATCATCTCATCGAAAGATCGGGACACCCTCGCCTCTATCATGCTGGGTAAGAACTGGTAAGAATTTGAGATTTGCTTGACGGATTTGTGACACCACACCACACCACCACCACTTTCTAGTAGTCTGTAGGATCATATTCTTGTGTGTTTCTATTGCTGCTAACCATGGCAGGATCACAAGCCGACGAGATTGACTGGGAGAACATGACGAACAAGGAGTTGCATGATAAATTTCAGCAAATGATGAGTGGCCAGGTGGGAGATGTGCTAAACAGATTTGAAGAGGCCATGGAGAAGATAGATGGCATGGAGAAGTCGTTCGAGACAAAGCTGGATAACAAGTTTAATGAATTGCTCACGCGTCTTCCCCAACCACCACCGGCTGCACCTGTCGCACCTCTGCAACGACAACAACAACGCCCCCTTCCAAATCAGTTCGGACGAGCGAAGCGTGTTCCTCTTGAGGATGGCCAAACTTCTGGTGCTGCTGTACCTACTGTTGATGCTTCTTTGGTTCCTGCTCCTGTTGCTGCTGGTGCCGAGGAGGAGGATGATTACGCGGGCGATTATGAGGATGAGGTTGATCAAAATCATAACTACGTGCAACCACCAGCACCAGGTCGTCCACATGCAAATAATCGCAATGGTAGGCCTGCACCACCACTTCAGGTACGAGATCATGACCATCGTCCTAAATTAAAATTGAATATTCCACCATTCGAGGGTAGATATGTTCCTGATATATATCTTACTTGGGAGTTAGAAACTGAACAACGTTTTACATGTTTACAATATCCCGAGGAACGATGTGTTGCTGCTGCTGTTTGTGCTTTCACTAGTTTTGCATGTGTATGGTGGTCTGAACATTGTAGATTATATCCTATTCCAGCTACGTGGGCTGCTTTGAAAACTGCTATGCGTACTCGTTGGGTTCCACCATATTATCAACGTGAATTACTTCAAAAATTGCAGCGCTTAAGACAAGGAAAAAATTCTGTAGAAGAATATTATCAGGAATTACAAACTGGCATGATTAGATGTGGTATTGTTGAGGAGAATGAAGCTATGCTTGCACGTTTCATGGGTGGATTAAATAGAGAGATTCAGACCATTCTAGAGTATAAGGAGTATTATAATATCACTCGTTTATTCCATCTTGCTTGTAAAGCTGAACGTGAAGTGCAGGATCGACAGGCATTGGCGCGAACTAATTTTTCTGCAGGTCGATCTTCATCATGGACACCGCGTGCCTCCTCTACTCCCACACGTCCTACTGCGGCACCACTGACTTCAGCCGCCAATTCCAATCGAGATACAAGAAAACAGGCACCACCACCACCATCTGCCAAGAGTACACCTTCTGGGCCTGCCCAGAGCTCTTCTTCATCTATGGCATCAACAGGGCACACACATGATATTATTTGTCGTCGTTGTAAGGGAAGAGGTCATTATGCGAGAGAATGCCAATCTCCGCGTGTTATGATTGCTACTGAGGATGGTGGGTATGAGTCCGCTAGTGATTATGATGAGGAGACTTTGGCTCTTATTACAAGTGAAGAACACGGTGGAGATGATTCTGATCATGAGACGCAATACATGGCTCCTGAAGACGCTGACAGGTATGAATGTTTAGTTGCTCAACGTGTTTTGAGTGTGCAGGTCACACAAGCTGAGCAAAATCAGAGGCATAATTTGTTCCATACAAAGGGAGTTGTTGATAGAGGCGAGGGTGTCCCGATCTTTCGATGAGATGATAGCTATCGTTTTTGGTGGAGTAGACTTTAACGATCCGACTACGAACGTGCGAGGACGTCGCGCCTTAGCAATCGCTAAACCAACTCCGAGAGGTTATTGACCACGCCGGAGCACAATCAACCTGACCACGAGGGTCTATCTCCTGCAAGCAAACGAAGAACAAGCAAGAAACTAAGATTTGCAATCTGGATATTGCGAATATAAGATGAAAGCTTTATTGATCAAGGTGGGGTTCTGTGACGTCTTGGTCTGGTCGTTGAACACAAACGAAGTACGCGAAGTTGCAGCTATGGCGAACTTTTAATCTAAAAAAAACCCAAAGTCTAAACGGTGCCCTAAGGGCTGTATATATGGAGGAAGAGGAGGGGATTTCGTGGCCCTTGAAGGAGGGGTCCGAAACCAACCCTATCTCTTGTTTCCCCACACATACGGACTCTAAAAACAGCCTATACTCAAGTATTTCGAAATTACATGGGCCTGGCCCAATAATAAGGTGACGCAGCACCTATACTAGCCTCTGGACGAAATTTATGAAGTGACATCTTGTATATTTCGTCCAAGGCTTCCTGCACTCATTATGGTGGCTTCAAAGTCCTGAAATCATCACTTGTAACTCCGTTCTTGTTCCCCTTGTGCATGCCATCATCTCCATGCTTGAACTTGCTCCAAGGTTCCTCTTTCTTGTCCAAGCTAGGCCCTTCATTTGTAAGCAAAACAAATGTATCCAATTTAGGCAGCATCATATTCTCATGAACTTTAGAATCATTACCAAGAAACGAAAGTACCTGATATTTTAATTGACGTGCGCGAGCTCTAGTAATTGGTCCAGTATGTATAGAAGCAGGGGCTGTGGGTGTAACAATGGTATTGATGTCCTCATCAGAGGCTATTATAGGTGCTGTGTCACCTTATTATTGGGCCAAGCCCATGTAATTTCGAAATACTTGAGTATAGGCTGTTTTTAGAGTCCGTATGTGTGGGAAACAAGAGATAGGGTTGGTTTCGGACCCCTCCTTCAAGGGCCACGAAATCCCCCCCCCTCTTCCTCCATATATACAGCCCTTAGGGCACCGTATAGACTTTGGGTTTTGTTTAGATTAAAAGTTCACCATAGCTGCAACTTCGCGTACTTCGTTTGTGTTCAACGACCAGACCAAGACGTCATGATAGAGGCGAGGGTGTCCCGATCTTTCGATGAGATGATAGCTATCGTTTTTGGTGGAGTAGACTTTGACGATCCGACTACGAACGTGCGAGGACGTCGCACCTTAGCAATCGCTAAACCAACTCCTAGAGGTTATTGACCACGCCGGAGCACAATCAACCTGACCACGAGGGTCTATCTCCTGCAAGCAAACGAAGAACAAGCAAGAAACTAAGATTTGCAATCTGGATATTGCGAATATAAGATGAAAGCTTTATTGATCAAGGTGGGGTTCTGTGACGTCTTGGTCTGGTCGTTGAACACAAACGAAGTACGCGAAGTTGCAGCTATGGCGAACTTTTAATCTAAACAAAACCCAAAGTCTAAACGGTGCCCTAAGGGCTGTATATATGGAGGAAGAGGAGGGGATTTCGTGGCCCTTGAAGGAGGGGTCCGAAACCAACCCTATCTCTTGTTTCCCCACACATACGGACTCTAAAAACAGCCTATACTCAAGTATTTCGAAATTACATGGGCCTGGCCCAATAATAAGGTGACGCAGCGCCTATAATAGCCTCTGGACGAAATTTATGAAGTGACATCTTGTATATTTCGTCCAAGGCTTCCTGCACTCATTATGGTGGCTTCAAAGTCCTGAAATCATCACTTGTAACTCCGTTCTTGTTCCCCTTGTGCATGCCATCATCTCCATGCTTGAACTTGCTCCAAGGTTCCTCTTTCTTGTCCAAGCTAGGCCCTTCATTTGTAAGCAAAACAAATGTATCCAATTTAGGCAGCATCATATTCTCATGAACTTTAGAATCATTACCAAGAAACGAAAGTACCTGATATTTTAATTGGCGTGCGCGAGCTCTAGTAATTGTTCCAGTATGTATAGAAGCAGGGGCTGTGGGTGTAACAATGGTATTGATGTCCTCATCAGGAGTTGTGAAGGAACGTTCTGTTCGCGTCATCATAGATGGAGGGAGCTGCAACAACTTGGCTAGCATGGAGATGGTGGAGAAGCTATCTCTCACCACAAGACCACATCCACATCCTTACTATATCCAATGGTTCAACAACAGCGGCAAGGTTAAGGTAACACGTACTGTTCGTGTGCATTTTAGTATCTCTACATATGCTGATTATGTTGATTGTGATGTGGTACCCATGCAAGCATGTTCATTATTACTTGGTAGACCATGGCAATTTGATAAAAATTCTGTACACCATGGTAGAAACAATCAGTATACTCTTGTTCATAAGGATAAACATATTACTTTGCTTCCTATGACTCCTGATTCTATTTTGAAAGATGATATTAATAGAGCTAGTAAAGCAAAACAGGAGAAAAATAAGAGTGAAAATCAGATTGTGGCAAAAGAATTTGAGCAACAAATGAAGCCTAATAATAAACCATCTAGTGTTGCTTCTGAAATTAAAATAAAAAGTGCATGCTTACTTGCCACCAAATCTGAAATTGATGATCTAGATTTCAGCAATTCTGTTTGCTATGCTTTTGTGTGCAAAGAGGCGTTATTTTCATTCGAGGACGTGCCTTCCTCTTTGCCTCCTGCGGTCACTAACATTTTGCAGGAGTTCGCTGACGTCTTTCCACAAGACGTGCCACCGGGATTACCACCTATTTGCGGGATTGAGCATCAGATTGACTTAATTCCCGGTGCTTCGTTGCCAAACCATGCGCCATACCGTACCAATCCAGAGGAGACGAAGGAGATTATGCGTCAAGTACAGGAGTTGCTCGACAAAGGTTATATACGCGAATCCCTTAGTCCTTGTGCTGTTCCTATTATTCTAGTGCCGAAAAAGGATGGTACATCGCGTATGTGTGTTGATTGTAGAGGCATTAATAATATTACTATTCATTATCGTCATCCTATTCCTAGACTAGATGATATGCTTGATGAATTGAGTGGCTCTACAATATTCTCCAAAGTTGATTTGCGTAGTGGATACCATCAAATTCGTATGAAATTGGGGGATGAATGGAAAACAGCATTTAAAACAAAGTTTGGATTATATGAGTGGTTAGTCATACCTTTTGGGTTAACTAATGCACCTAGTACTTTCATGAGATTAATGAACGAAGTTTTACGTGCTTTCAATGGACGATTTGTGGTAGTCTATTTTGATGATATACTGATTTATAGCAGATCTTTGGAGGAACATTTGGAACATTTACGTGCTGTTTTTATTGCTTTACGTGATGCACGTTTGTTTGGTAACCTTGGGAAGTGCACCTTTTGCACCGACCGAGTATCTTTTCTTGGCTATGTTGTTACTCCACAGGGAATTGAAGTTGATAAAGCCAAGATTGAAGCTATTGAGAGTTGGCCACAGCCCAAAACGGTCACTCAAGTGAGGAGTTTTCTTGGACTCGCTGGTTTCTATAGGCGTTTTGTGAGAGATTTCAGCACCATTGCTGCACCTCTCAATGAGCTTACAAAGAAGGATGTGCCTTTTGTTTGGGGTACCTCACAGGAAGAAGCCTTCACGGTGTTGAAAGATAAGTTGACACATGCTCCTTTACTCCAACTTCCTGATTTTAATAAGACTTTTGAGCTTGAATGTGATGCTAGTGGAATTGGATTAGGAGGTGTTTTATTACAAGATGGCAAACCTGTTGCATACTTTTCTGAAAAATTGAGTGGGCCTAGTCTGAACTATTCTACTTATGATAAAGAATTATATGCTCTTGTTCGGACCTTAGAAACATGGCAACATTATTTATGGCCCAAAGAATTTGTTATACATTCTGATCATGAATCTTTGAAACACATTAAAAGTCAAGCAAAACTGAACCGTAGACATGCTAAATGGGTTGAATTTATTGAGACTTTCCCTTATGTCATTAAACACAAGAAGGGTAAAGAAAATGTTATTGCTGATGCATTGTCTCGTCGTTATACTATGCTTTCACAACTAGACTTTAAAATATTTGGTTTGGAGACCATCAAAGATCAATATGTGCATGATGCTGAATTTAAAGATGTATTGCAGAATTGTAAGGAAGGGAGAACATGGAACAAGTTCGTCGTTAACGATGGATTTGTGTTTCGTGCTAACAAGCTATGCATTCCAGCTAGCTCCGTTCGTCTTTTGTTGTTGCAGGAGGCGCATGGAGGAGGATTAATGGGACACTTTGGCGTGAAGAAGACGGAGGATATACTTGCTACACATTTCTTTTGGCCAAAGATGAGACGGGATGTTGAGCGTTTTGTTGCTCGCTGCACTACATGTCAAAAAGCTAAGTCACGACTCAATCCTCATGGTTTATATATGCCTTTGCCTGTACCTAGTGTTCCTTGGGAGGATATATCTATGGACTTTGTTTTAGGTTTACCTCGAACAAAGAAGGGGAGGGATAGCATATTTGTTGTCGTGGATAGGTTCTCGAAAATGGCACACTTTATACCCTGTCATAAAAGCGATGATGCTGTTAATGTTGCTGATTTGTTCTTTCGTGAAATTATACGCTTGCATGGTGTGCCAATTACCATTGTTTCAGATCGTGATACTAAATTTCTTAGCCACTTTTGGAGATGTTTATGGGCTAAGTTGGGGACTAAACTGCTTTTTAGTACTACATGTCACCCCCAAACTGATGGACAAACTGAAGTAGTCAATAGAACATTGTCTACTATGCTTAGGGCTGTTTTGAAGAATAACAAGAAAATGTGGGAAGAATGCTTGCCTCATATTGAATTTGCTTATAATCGTTCATTGCATTCTACTACTAAGATGTGTCCTTTTGAAATTGTGTATGGTTTCCTTCCTCGTGCACCAATTGATTTGTTGCCTCTTCCATCTTCGGAGAAGGTTAATTTTGATGCTAAACAACGTGCTGAATTGATCTTAAAAATGCATGAGTTAACTAAGGAGAACATTGAGCATATGAATGCTAAATATAAACTTGCTGGAGATAAGGGTAGAAAACATGTTGTGTTTGCACCTGGAGATCTTGTTTGGTTACATTTGCGTAAGGATAGATTTCCTGATTTGCGCAAATCAAAGCTAATGCCACGTGCTGATGGTCCTTTTAAGGTGTTAGAGAAAATAAATGATAATGCATATAAACTTGAGCTGCCTACAGATTTTGGGGTTAGTCCCACTTTTAACATTGCAGATCTGAAGCCTTATTTGGGTGAGGAAGATGAGCTTCCGTCGAGGACGACTTCATTTCAAGAAGGGGAGGATGATGAAGACATCAATACCATTGTTACACCCACAGCCCCTGCTTCTATACATACTGGACCAATTACTAGAGCTCGCGCACGCCAATTAAAATATCAGTTACCTCACAGGAAGAAGCTTTCACGGTATTAAAAGATAAGTTGACACATGCTCCTTTACTCCAACTTCCTGATTTTAATAAGACTTTTGAGCTTGAATGTGATGCTAGTGGAATTGGATTAGGAGGTGTTTTAATACAAGATGGCAAACCTGTTGCATACTTTTCTGAAAAATTGAGTGGGCCTAGTCTGAACTATTCTACTTATGATAAAGAATTATATGCTCTTGTTTGGACCTTAGAAACATGGCAACATTATTTATGGCCCAAAGAATTTGTTATACATTCTGATCATGAATCTTTAAAACACATTAAAAGTCAAGCAAAACTGAACCGTAGACATGCTAAATGGGTTGAATTTATTGAGACTTTCCCTTATGTCATTAAACACAAGAAGGGTAAAGAAAATGTTATTGCTGATGCTTTGTCTCGTCGTTATACGATGCTTTCACAACTTGACTTTAAAATATTTGGTTTGGAGACCATCAAAGATCAATATGTGCATGATGCTGAATTTAAAGATGTATTGCAGAATTGTAAGGAAGGGAGAACATGGAACAAGTTCGTCGTTAATGATGGATTTGTGTTTCGTGCTAACAAGCTATGCATTCCAGCTAGCTCCGTTCGTCTTTTGTTGTTGCAGGAGGTGCATGGAGGAGGATTAATGGGACACTTTGGCGTGAAAAAGACGGAGGATATACTTGCTACACATTTCTTTTGGCCAAAGATGAGACGGGATGTTGAGCGTTTTGTTGCTCGCTGCACTACATGTCAAAAAGCTAAGTCACGACTCAATCCTCATGGTTTATATATGCCTTTGCTTGTACCTAGTGTTCCTTGGGAGGATATATCTATGGACTTTGTTTTAGGTTTACCTCGAACAAAGAAGGGGAGGGATAGCATATTTGTTGTCGTGGATAGGTTCTCGAAAATGGCACACTTTATACCATGTCATAAAAGCGATGATGCTGTTAATGTTGCTGATTTGTTCTTTCGTGAAATTATACGCTTGCATGGTGTGCCAAATACTATTGTTTCAGATCGTGATACTAAATTTCTTAGCCACTTTTGGAGATGTTTATGGGCTAAGTTGGGGACTAAACTGCTTTTTAGTACTACATGTCACCCCCAAACTGATGGACAAACTGAAGTAGTCAATAGAATATTATCTACTATGCTTAGGGCTGTTTTGAAGAATAACAAGAAAATGTGGGAAGAATGCTTGCCTCATATTGAATTTGCTTAGAATCGTTCATTGCATTCTACTAGTAAGATGTGTCCTTTTGAAATTGTGTATGGTTTCCTTCCTCGTGCACCAATTGATTTGTTGCCTCTTCCATCTTCGGAGAAGGTTAATTTTGATGCTAAACAACGTGCTGAATTGATCTTAAAAATGCATGAGTTAACTAAGGAGAACATTGAGCATATGAATGCTAAATATAAACTTGCTGGAGATAAGGGTAGAAAACATGTTGTGTTGGCACCTGGAGATCTTGTTTGGTTACATTTGCGTAAGGATAGATTTCCTGATTTGCGCAAATCAAAGCTAATGCCACGTGTTGATGGTCCTTTTAAGGTGTTTGAGAAAATAAATGATAATGCATATAAACTTGAGCTGCCTGCAGATTTTGGGGTTAGTTCCACTTTTAACATTGCAGATTTGAAGCCTTATTTGGGTGAGGAAGATGAGCTTCCGTCGAGGATGACTTCATTTCAAGAAGGGGAGGATGATGAGGACATCAATACCATTGTTACAGCCACAGCCCCTGCTGCTATACATACTGGACCAATTACTAGAGCTCGCGCACGCCAATTAAAATATCAGGTACTTTCATTTCTTGGTAATGATTCTAAAGTTCATGAGAATATGATGCTGCCTAAATTGGATACATTTGTTTTGCTTACAAATGAAGGGCCTAGCTTGGACAAGAAAGAGGAACCTTGGAGCAAGTTCAAGCATGGAGATGATGGCATGCACAAGGGGAACAAGAACGGAGTTACAAGTGATGATTTCAGGACTTTGAAGCCACCGTAATGAGTGCAGGAAGCCTTGGACGAAATATACAAGATGCCACTTAATAAATTTTGTCCAGATGCTATTATAGGTGTTGCGTCACCTTATTATTGGGCCAGGCCCATGTAATTTCGAAATACTTGAGTATAGGCTGTTTTTAGAGTCCGTATGTGTGGGGAAACAAGAGATAGGGTTGGTTTCGGACCCCTCCTTCAAGGGCCACGAAATCCCCTCCTCTTCCTCCATATATACAGCCCTTAGGGCACCGTTTAGACTTTGGGTTTTGTTTAGATTAAAAGTTCGCCATAGCTGCAACTTCGCGTACTTCGTTTGTGTTCAACGACCAGACCAAGACGTCACAGAACCCCACCTTAATTAATAAAGCTTTCCTCTTATATTCGCAATATCCAAATTGCAATCTCATTTTCTTGCTTGTTCTTCGTTTGCTCGCAGGAAACAGACCCTCGTGGTCAGGTTGATCGTGCTCCGGCGTGGTCAATAACCCTTGGAAGTTGGTATAGCGATTGCTAAGGCGCGACGTCTCGCACGTTCGTAGTCGGATCATCAAGGTCGACTCCCACCGAAAACGATAGCCACCATCTCATGGAAACATCGGGACACCTTCGCCTCTATCAGAGGAACACAAGCTTCTACTTATTGCAATAATATCAAGTTTCCTCCCTATGTGTTGAAAATCTTGAAGTTTTGCTTGTTTTACCTTCCTATGCTAGTCGATTCTTGTTCCCATAATTTGTTTGCTCACAAAATCCCTATGCATAGGAAGTGGGTTAGACTTAAATGTTCTAGTTATATGCTTCATGATGCTCTCTTTGTGTTTCAATTCTTATCTTTTATGTGAGCATCATTGAAATCATCATGCCTAGCTAAAAAGGCATTAAAGAAAAGCGCTTGTTGGGAGACAACCCAATATTTACCCCTACTGTTTTTGTGTGTTCACATGATTAAGCTACTGTAGTAATCATGTTTTATAGCTTTTGTTTAAATAAAGTGCCAAGTAAAGCCTTTGGGATAGTGTGGTTGATAGTTGATTTGATTCTGTGCAAAAACAGAAACTTTTGCGTCCATTACAGAAATTCATATCTTTTACTGGAATGTCCAAAACTTCTGAATTTTTTACAGTTGATTTATATACAAATTTTCTACGTTATCCTAAAGTTTAAGAATTTTTGGAGTATCATAAGTATTAGATCAATTCAGATCTTCACAAACTATTCTGTTTTTGACAGATTCTGTTTTCGATGCATAGTTTGCTTGTTTTCTAGTTTCTATGGCTTATATTGCTTAATATAAATTGTAGAAATGATATGGTACAGTAGAAAACATGTGAGAAAAGTTATGAATCTTGCCTTGACAGTACCAAAGTGAATGATTTGTTTTATTGTACTAACGGATCTCACGAAGGTTTTGTTAAGTTTTGTGTGATTGAAGTTTTCAAGTTTTGGGTGAGATATTGATATGAGGAGAATAAGGAGTGACAAGACCCTAAGCTTGGGGATGCCCAAGGCACCCCAAGGTAATATTCAAGGAATATCCAAGCAACTAAGCTTGGGGATGCCCCGGAAGGCATCCCCTCTTTCGTCTTCAACATCATCGGTAAATTTACATGAGGCCATATTTTTATTCACCACATGAAATGTGTTTTGCTTGGAGCGTCATTTTATTTTATTAGTATTTTCTTGCTGTTATTTAGAGTAATGTTTTGCATCTTTTAGTTCAATAAAAAGGTCAAGTGTAGCCTTTATCATGCTTATTTTGCATGTCCATATGTTGCTGTTTTGAAAACAGAAAGTTTTCTATTGTTGTCTGAATTCTTATAGAAAGTCCGAACATGATAAAATCTTGAAATTTTTACACAATGAGTAAAAACAAATTTTCTAAAGTATGGTAATTTTTTAGAATTTTTGAAGTTAGGGAAATATGAGTACAATTGCACTCTTTACAGACTGTCCTGTTTTGACAGATTGCTGTTATGTTTGCATTGTTTGCATATGTTTGTTTGTTTAATGATTCTATTTGAGGATAGGAGTATTAAATATGCAGAGTCATCTAGTATGCAATGTTAAATAATAATTTTAGTGATTTTCTACAGTACATAATGATAAGGTTTTGCATTTGATTTATACTAACTTTTCTCACGAGTTCTTGTTGAGTTTTGTGTGGATGAAGTTTTTAAGATTTAGGAAAACCATCATATAAAATGAATTAAGGAGACACAAAAGCTCAAGCTTGGGGCCCAAGGCATCCCAATATAATATTTCAAGAAGTCTCAAGCATCTAAGCTTGGGGATGCCCCGGTTGGCATCCCACCTTTCTTCATCAACAATTATCGGTTAGCCTCGGTTGAGCCTAAGTTTTTGCTTCTTCACATGATATGTGCTATCCTTGCAATGTCATTTTATTTTGTTTTTCTTGTTGTTTGAATAAAATACATTAGATCTGAATTTTTTTAATGAGAGAGTCTTCACATAGCTACATAATTATTCAACTACTCATTGATCTTCATTTATATTTTTTTTGGAGTAGTTTGTCATTTACTCATGTGCTTCACTTATATCCTATGAGTAAATGGTTGAATGAATTGAATATCATAAATCTGAAATTATATATGCTTCATATGCTTATAGCATGGGGAGTAGTGACTTCACATATAAGAAGTAGATGTTATAAATTTATTGAAAGTTAGAAAACATAGTATTGGTAACTTGAACAATTCATGAAAGAATATTGAAGGGAGAGAGATTTCACATATAAATATACTATCTTGGACATCTTCTATGATTGTGAGCCCCATTAATTATTTTCAAACCTGAGAAAATTAGTTGAAGTTGGACAAGGAAGACAAGATAATGAGTTATGCTTGGGTATATTTGTATAGAAGTTATATTGTTATGGATCCTCCAACATGTGGTGCTTGCTATTTAGAATCTTTTGCTAGCCAAAATTTCTGTACTAAGCGGAAATACTGCTTGTGCATCCAAACTCCTTGAACCAAGTTTCTTCCATGAGTGTCCACCATATCTACCTATATGCGGTATTTACCTGCCGTTCCAAGTAAATTTGCATGTGCCAAACTCTAAACCTTCAAATAATAATCTGTTTTGTATGCCGGAATCGCTCATGTAGCGACTAGGGGCTGTCAGTATCTTCCATGCTAGGTGGGTTATTCTCACGATGAGTGTTTATTCACTTATCATTCACGAGAGAGTGGCTGGTAATTGGGATGCCCAGTCCTATGATCAAAAGATCAAAAACAAAATTTCAAATAATTAAACAAAACTCCCCCAGGACTGTTGTTGGTATGGACGGTACCCGTTGTTTCGGACCAGCCGTGGAGTGTGATTGTTGGTGGAGGGGGAGTAAACACTTTACCTTTCTGTTTGGGAACCACCTATAATGTATCTATTACGGAAGATATTGGGAACTCTTGGTTGTTATGTTGACAATGAAAGCATACATCTCAAAATTATTTTCATCTCTGTTTTAAAAGCTTCGAGCTCTGGCACCTCTGCAAATCCCTTCTTCCCTCTGCGAAGGGCCTATCTTTTACTTTTATGCAAGAGTCAGTAATATTCCTTCTCATTCCAACCTACTCTTTAGTTGGCAAGCATCATGTGGTGGGGAAAGATCTATGCATATATGGCCATTCAAATATATTTGATGATGAATTATTATTGTTGACAATTATCTATATGATAAATAAGTTGGGAGGAAAGACATTAAGCCCCTATCTTTCTCTGTGTTCAATGGATACTATTTGTTCTAAAAATATGCTTTGAGTGGTAGCAATCATGGAAGACTATATGATAGTTGAGTATGTGGGATTTGCTAAATCAAAGCTCTTACATAGACCCTTCCTGAAAATAAGATGAATTGTAATTGTTTGATGACTGAGAACATAGTTTGTTAGTTTTCAAGAAAGTTTATGATCTATGATTTAACATGTGAATAGCTTGCTACTTGACCATGAGAAGTTTTATGAGATGAGCTACTGTTTATGATATATAATGATGCTAGAAAAAGTGAATGAAATTATCATTGATCAAACTTGTGCACTTGCTAGCATTCCACATCAAGAATTCTGTTTTTATCATTTACCTACTCGAGGACGAGCAGGAATTAAGCTTGGGGATGCTTGATACGTCTCCAATGTTTCTATAATTTTTTTATTGTTCCATGCTATTATATTATCCATCTTGGATGTTTTATATGCATTTATATGCTATTTTATATGATTTTTGGGACTAACCTATTAACCTAGAGCCCAGTGCCAGTTTCTGTTTCTTCCTTGTTTTTGAGTTTTATAGAAAAGGAATACCAAACGGAGTCCAAACGAGTTGAAAATTTACGGTGATTTTTTATGGACCAGAAGAAGCCCCCGAAGCAAAAGAGTTGGGCCAGAAGAGCCACGAGGCCTCCACAAGGGTGGAGGGTGTGCCCTACCCCCTGGGGGCGCCCTCCGGTCTTGTGGGCTCCTCGTGGACCCCCCTGACTTGTTCTCGATGCCAAAAATTCCTATAAATATAGAAACCCCCAGAAATAAACCTAGATCGGGAGTTCCGCCGCCGCAAGCCTCTGTAGCCACCAAAAACCAATCGGTACCCTGTTCCGGCACCCTGTCGGAGGGGGAATCCATCACCGGTGGCCATCTTCATCATCCCGGCACTCTCCATGATGAGGAGGGAGTAGTTCACCCTCGGGGCTGAGGGTATGTACCAGTAGCTATGTGTTTGATCTCTCTCTCTCTCTCGTGTTCTTGATTTGGCACGATCTTGATGTACCGCGAGCATTGCTATTATAGTTGGATCTTATGATGTTTCTCCCCCTCTACCTTCTTATAATGAATTGAGTTTTCCCTTTGAAGTTATCTTATCGGATTGAGTCTTTAAGGATTTGAGAACACTTGATGTATGTCTTGCATGTGTTTATCTGTCGTGACAATGGGATATTCACATGATCCACTTGATGTATGTTTTGGTGATCAACTTGCAGGTTCTGTTACCTTGTGAACTTATGCATAGGGGTTGGCACATGTTTTCGTCTTGACAATCGGGAAGAAACTTTGGGGCACTCTTTGAAGTTCTTTGTGTTGGTTTGAATAGATGAATCTGAGATTGTGTGATGCTTATCGTATAATCAAACCCGCGGATACTTGTGGTGACATTGGAGTATCTAGGTGACATTAGGGTTTTGGTTGATGTGTGTCTTAAGGTGTTATTTTAGTATGAACTCTAGGGCTGTTTGTGACACTCATAGGAATAGCCCAATAGATCGATCAGAAAGAATATCTTTGAGGTGGTTTCGTATCCTACAATAATCTCTTTGTTTGTTCTCCGCTATTAGTGACTTTGGAGTGACTCTTTGTTGCATGTTGAGGGATTGTTATATGATCTAATTATGTTATCATTGTTGAGAGAACTTGCACTTGTGAAAGTATGAACCCTAAGCCTTGTTTCAAAGCATTGCAATACCGTTTTCGCTCACTTTTGTTACTTGCTACCTTGCTGTTTTTATATTTTCAGATTACAAAAACCTATATCTACTATCCATATTGCACTTGTATCACCATCTCTTCGCCGAACTAGTGCACCTATACAATTTACCATTGTAATGGGTGTGTTGGGGACACAAGAGACTCTTTATTATTTGGTTGCAGGATTGTTTGAGAGAGACCATCTTCATCCTACGCCTCCCACAGATTGATAAACCTTAGGTCATCCACTTGAGGGAAATTTGCTACTGTCCTACAAAACTCTGCGCTTGGAGGCCCAACAGGAGTCTACAAGAAGAAGGTTGCATAGTAGACATCAGGGGGGTGCACATACCCTTAGTGGGCTGGTGTGCCCCCTCCCCTTGGCCCATGAGGCCCCCCAACACTTGCCGGGGCCCCCCGAAACACCTTTCGGTCATGCTGGTCATCACCCGGTACCCCCGGAACAATTCCAGACTCCAATACCCTTCATCCAATATATCAATCTTCACCTCCGGACCATTCCGGAGTTCCTCGTCACGTTCGGGATCTCATCTGGGACTCCGAACAACCTTCGGGAACCACCATAATGACTCAACTATACTTATATCGTCACCAAACATTAAGTATGTAGACCCTGCGGGTTCAAGAACTATGCAGACATGACCGAGACACCTCTACGGTCAATAACCAATAGCAGGACCTAGATGCCCATATTGGTTCCTATATATTCTACGAAGATCTTATCGGTCGAACCTCAATGTCAAGGATTCTGCTAATCCTGTATGCAGTTCCCTTTGTCTATCGGTATGTTACTTGCTCAAGATTCGATCGTTGGTATCTCCATACCTAGTTCAATCTTGTTACCGGCAAGTCTCTTTACTCGTTCCGTAATACAAGATCCCGTGGCTAACCCATTAGTCACATTGCTTGCAAGCTTCTTGTGATGTTGTATTACCGAGTGGGCCCTGAGATACCTCTCCGTCATACGGAGTGACAAATCCCAGTCTTGATCCATGCCAACTCAACAGACACCCTCGGAGATACCTGTAGAGCACCTTTATAGTCACCCAGTTACATTGCGATGTTTGGTACACACAAGGTACTCCTCCGGTGTCAGTGAGTTGCATGATCTCATGGTCATAGGAACATATACTTGACATGCAGAAAACGATAGCAACAAACTTGATACGATCACATGCTACGTTTATAGTTTGGGTCTTGTCCATCACATCATTCTCCTAATTATGTGATCCCGTTATCAAATGACAACTCATTTCCATGGCTAGGAAGCCATAGCCATCTTTGATCAACGAGCTAGTCCGGTAGAGGCTTACTAGGGACATGTTGTTGTCTATGTATCCACACATGTATTTGAGTTTCCGATCAATACAATTCTAGCATGGATAATAAATTATTATCCTGAACAGGGAAATATGATAATAACTAATTTATTATTGCCTCTAGGGCATATTTCCAACAGTCTCCCACTTGCACTAGAGTCAATAATCTAGTTCACATCGCCATGTGATTAACACTCATAGTTCACATCGCCATGTGACTAACACCCAAAGAGTTTACTAGTCAATAATCTAGTTCACATAACCATGTGATTAACACTCAATGAGTTCTGGGGTTTGATCATGTTATGCTTGTGAGAGAGGTTTTAGTCAACGGGTCTGCAACATTCAGATCTGCATGTACTTTGCAAATTTTTATGTCATACTGTAGAAACTGCTACCAAGCTCCACTTGGAGCTATTCCAAATGGTTGCTCCACTATACGTATCTGGTTTGCTACTCAGAGTCATCCGAATAGGTGTTAAAGCTTGCATTGACGTAACCCTTTACGCCGAACTCTTTATCACCTCCATAACCGAGAAACATTTCCTTATTCCTCAAAGGACAATTTTGACCGCTGTCTAGTGGTCCACTCCTCGGTCACTTTTGTACCCCCTTGCCAGACACGTGACAAGGCACGCCGTAGGTGCGGTACACAGCATGGCATACCGTATAGAGCCTATGGCTAAGGCATAGGGGACGACCTTTGTCCTTTCTCTTCTTCTGCCGTGGTCAAGCTTTGAGTCTCACTCAAGTTCACACCTTACCACTCAGGCAAGAACTTCTTTGACTGATCCATTTTGAACTCCTTCAAAATCATGTCAAGGTATGTACTCTGTGAAAGTCTTATCAAGCGTCTTGATCTATTTCTATAGATCTTGATGCCCAATATGTAAGCAGTTTTACCCACGTCTTCCTTTGAAAAACACCTTTCAAACAACCCTTTATGCTTTCCAGAAATTCTACATCATTTCCGATCAACAATATGTCATCCACATATACTTATCAGAAATGTTGTAGTGCTCCCACTCACTTTCTTGTAAATACAAGTTTCTTGCAAACTTTGTATAAACCCACAAGCTTCAATCACCTCATCAAATCGTATATTCCAACTCCGAGATGCTTGCTTCAGTCCATAGAAGGATCACTGGAGCTTGCATACCTTTTAGCATCCTTAGGATCAACAAAACCTTCTGGTTGTATCACATACAACCTTTCTTCATGGAAACCATCAAGGAAACTTTGTTTTGACATCCATCTGCCAGATTTTGTAATCTGAAAATGTAGCAACTGCTAACATAATCCTAACAGACTTTAGCATCGCTACGAGTGAGAAAGTCTCATCATAGTCAACTCCTTGAACTTGTCGGAAACCCTTTGTGACAAGTCGAGCTCTATAAATGGTGACATTACCATCAGCGTCTGTCTTCTTCTTAAAGATCCATTTATTCTCAATGGCTTGCCGATCATCGGGCAAGTCCACCAAAGTCCATACTTTGTTCTCATACATGGATCCTATCTCGGATTTCATGGCTCCTAGCCATTTGTTGGAATCCGAGCCCACCATCGCTTCTCCATAGCTCGTAGGTTCATCGTTATCCAACAACATGACCTCTAAGACAGGGTTACCGTACCACTCAAGAGTAGTATGTATCCTTGTCGACCTACAAGGTTCGATAGTAACTTGATCCGAAACTTCATGATCACTATCATTAGCTTCCTCTTCAACTGACGTAGGTGTCATAGAAACATCTTTCTGCGCTTCACTACTCACTAGTTGAAGTAAAGGTTTAACAACCTCATCAAGTTCTATCTTCCTCGCACTCAATTCTTTTGAGAGAAACTCTTTCTCGAGAAAGGACCCGTTCTTAGCGACAAACACTTTGCCATCGGATCTGAGATAGAAGGCATACCCAATCGTCTCCTTTGGGTATCATATGAAGATGCATTTGTCCGCTTTGGGTTTGAGCTTTTCCGGCTGAAGCCTTTTGACATAAGCATCGCAGCCCCAAACCTTAAGGAACGACAACTTAGGTTTCTTGCCAAACCATAGTTCATACGATGTCGTCTCAACGGACTTAGATGGTGCCCTATTTAAAGTGAATGTAGTTGTCTCTAATGCATAACCCCAAAACGATAGTGATAGATCGGCAAGAGACATCATAGAACGCACCATATCCAATAAGGTACGATTACGACGTTCGAACACACCATTACGCTGTGGTGTTCCAGGCAGCGTCAGTTGTGAAACAATTCCACATTGCCTTAAGTGATTGCCAAAATAATAACTCAGATACTCTCCCCTTCGACCAGATCGTAGGAATTTGATCTTCTGGTTACGATGATTCTCAACTTCACTCTGAAATTGCTTGAACTTTTCAGACGTTTCAGACATATGCTTCATCAAGTAAATATACCCATATCTACTCAAATCATCGGTGAAGGTGAGAAAGTAATGATATCCACCACGCGCGTCAACACTCATCAGGCCGCACACATCAGTATGTATGATTTCCAACAAGTCAATTGCCCGTTCCATTGTTCCGGAAAACGGGGTTTTAGTCATCTTGCCCATGAGGCATGGTTCGCATGTGTCAAGTGATTCAAAATCAAGTGACTTCAAAAGTCCATCAGCATGGAGTTTCTTCATGCACTTTACACCAATATGACCTAAGAGGCAGTGCCACAAGAAAGTGGTATTATCATTATAAACTCTACATCTTTTGGCCTCAATGTTATGAACATGTGTATCACTGCGATCGAGATTCAATAAACCATTCACATTGGGTGCATGACCATAGAAGGTATTATTCATGTAAACAGAATAACCATTATTCTCTGATTTAAATGAACAACCGTATTGCAATAAACACGATCTAATCATGTTCATGCTCAACGCAGACACCAAATAACATTTATCTAGGTTCAACACTAATCTCGAAGGTAGAGGGAGCGTGCGATGGTGATCACATCAACCTTGGAAACACTTCCAACACACATCGTCACCTCGCCCTTAGCTAGTCTTCGTTTATTCCGTAGCTTTTGTTTTGAGTTACCAATATTAGCAATTGAACCGGTATCTAATACCCAGGTGCTACTAGGAGTACTAGTAAGGTACACATCAATAACACATATATCAAATATACTATTGTTGAAGTTGCCAGCCTTCTTATCTATTGGGGTAGTTCCGCTACCAGTGACTGTTCCCCTTACAATAGAAGCACTTAGTCTCGGGTTTGGGTTCAACCTTGGGTTTCTTCACTAGAGCGGCAACTGGATTGCCATTCATGAAGTTTCCCTTCTTTCCCTTGCCCTTCTTGAAACCAGTGGTCTTGTTAACCATCAACACTTGATGCTCCTTCTTGATTTCTACCTTCGCGGCCTTAAGCACCACGAACAGCTCCGGGATCATCTCCATCCCTTGCATGTTATAGTTCATCACGAAGCTCTAGTAGCTTGGTGATAGTGACTGGAGAACTCTGTCAATCACTATCTTATCTGGAAGATTAACTCCCAGTTGATTCAAGCGATTATAGCACCCAGGCATTCTGAGCACATGCTGACTGGCTGAGCTATTCTCCTCCATCTTGTAGGCAAAGAACTTGTTAGAGGTCTCATACCTCTCAACACGGGCATGAGCCTGAAATACCAATTTCAGCTCTTGGAACATCTCATATGTTCCATGGCATTCAAAACATCTTTGGAGCCCCGATTCTAAGCCGTAAAGCATGGCGCACTAAACTATGAAGTAGTCGTCAGAACGTGTCTGCTAGATGTTCACAACATCCACAGATGATGCTAAAGGGATTGGCACACCGAGCGGTGCATCAAGGACATAAGCCTTCTGTGTAGCTGTGAGGACAATCCTTAGGCTACGGACCTAGTCTGCATAATTGCTTACAATATCTTTCAACTTAGTCTTTCTCTAGGAACGTGTTAAAACAGGGAGCTATAGCGCGAGCTATTGATCTACAACATAATTTTCAAAGACAATTTAGACTATGTTCATGATAATGAGTTCAATTAATCATATTACCTAAGAACTCCCACTCAAATCAACATCCCTCCGATTGTCCAAGTGTAACACGATCCAAATTCACCAACCCAAGTCCGATCATCACGTGAGATGAGGTGGTTTCAATGGTGAACATCTCCATGTTGATCATATCTACTATATGACTCGTGTTCGACCTTTCGGTCTCTTGTGTTCCGAGGCCATGTCTATACATGCTAGGCTCGTCAAGTTTAACCCAAGTGTTCCGCATGTGCAACATTGGCTTGCACCCGTTGTATGTGAATGTAGAGTCTATCACACCTGATCATCACGTGGTGCTTCGAAACGACGAACTTTCGCAACAGTGCACACTTGGGGTGAACAGAATTTTATCTTGAAATTTTAGTGAGGGATCACCTTATAATGCTACCGTCATCCTAAGCAAAATAAGATGCATAAAAGGATTAACATCACATGCAAATCATAAGTGACATGATATGGCCATCAACTTGTGCTTTTGATCTCCATCTCCAAAGCACCGGTATGATCTACATCATCACCGGCATGACACCATGATCTCCATCATCATGTTGCCATCGGGGTTTTCACGCCAACCATGCTTCTACTACTATTGCTACCGCTTAGCGATAAAGTAAAGCATTACATAGCGCTTAATGATTGACATGCAGGTTATACAACAATTAAAGACAACCCTATGGCTCCTGCCGGTTGCCGTATGCATCAACATGCAAGTCGATATAAACTATTACAAACATGATCATCTCATACATCAAATATTTTTCATCATGTCTTTGGCCATATCATATCACAACATACCCTGTAAAAACAAGTTAGACGTCCTCTAATTGTTGTTGCATGTTTTACGTGGCTACTATGGGTATCTAGCAAGAACGACTCTTACCTAGGCAAAGCCACAACGGTGATATGCAAGTTGCTATTTAACTTTCTACAAGGACCGCCTTTGTCGAATCCGATTCAACTAAGGTGGGAGAGACAGACACCCGCGAGCCATCTTTATGCAACAAAGTCACATGTCTGTCGATGGAACCGGTCTCATGTACGTGGACATGTAAAGTTGGTCCGGGCCACTTCATCCCACAATACCGCCGAATCAAGAAAAGACCAAGGAAGGAAGCAATGTGAATATCAATGCCCACAAACTCCTTTGTGTTCTACTCATGATGTCATCTACGCATAGACCTAGCTCATGATGCCACTGTTGGGGAACGTTGCATGGGAAACAAAAAAAATTCTACGCTCACCAAGATCCAATCTAGGAGATGACCATCTACGAGAGGAGAGATTGGATCTACATACCCTTGTAGATCGCTGAGCGGAAGCGTTAAGAAATGCGGTTGATGTAGTTGAACGTCTTCGCGATCCAATTCCAATCCGTCCCGCGAATTCCTGATCCAAGTGCCGAACGGACAGCACCTCCGCATTCAACACACGTACGGCTTAATGACGCCTTCACCTCCTCAATCCAGAGAGCGATTGTGAAGTAGTAGCTTGAGTCCTCCGGCAGCACGACGGCGTGGTGGCGGTGGTGGTGGCGGAATCTCAGCAGAGCTTCGCTAAGCACTACGGAGAGGAAGAGGGATGCGAGGGAGAGGAGAGGCAGCGCCATGGCACGTATAGATGCGTATGGGTGTGGCTGCCCTCTCTCTACCTCTCTATATATAGGGGGAAGGGAGGAGAGGAGGGGCGCCCCTAGATCCAATCTAGGGGGCGGCGGCCACAAGAGGGAAACCCTAGATGGGTTTTCCTCCCTAGGTGACTTGGCCCTCAAGGCAAAGGTGTGGGCTGCCCTAGGGAGGCGCCCCACCTCCTCAAGAAACGTGGGAAGGGGTGAGGGGGGCGCACATACCCTTAGTGGGCTGGTGTGCCCCCTCCCCTTGGCCCATGAGGTCCCCCAACACTTGCCGGGGCCCCCCGAAACACCTTTCGGTCATGCTGGTCATCCCCCGGTACCCCCGGAACAATTCCGGACTCCAATACCCTTCGTCCAATATATCAATCTTCATCTCTGGACCATTCCGGAGTTCCTCATCACGTCCGGGATCTCATCCGAGACTCCGAACAACCTTCAGGAACCACCATAATGACTCAACTATACTTATATCGTCACCAAACGTTAAGTGTGTAGACCCTGCGGGTTCGAGAACTATGCAGACATGACCGAGACACCTCTATGGTCAATAACCAATAGCGGGACCTGGATGGCCATATTGGTTCCTACATATTCTACGAAGATCTTATCGGTCGAACCTCAATGTCAAGGATTCTGCTAATCCCGTATGCAGTTCCCTTTATCTATCGGTATGTTACTTGCCCGAGATTCGATCGTCGGTATCTCCATACCTAGTTCAATCTCATTACCGGCAAGTCTCTTTACTTGTTCCGTAATACAAGATCCCGTGGCTAACCCATTAGTCACATTGCTTGCAAGCTTCTTGTGATGTTGTATTACCGAGTGGGCCCTGAGATACCTCTCCGTCATACGGAGTGACAAATCCCAGTCTTGATCCATGCCAACTCAACAGACACCCTCTGAGATACCTGTAGAGCACCTTTATAGTCACCTAGTTACATTGCGATGTTTGGTACACACAAGGTACTCCTTCGGTGTCAGTGAGTTGCATGATCTCATGGTCATAGGAACATATACTTGACATGCAGAAAACGATAGCAACAAACTTGATACGATCACATGCTATGTTTATAGTTTGGGTCTTGTCCATCACATCATTCTCCTAATGATGTGATCCCATTATCAAATGACAACTCGTGTCCATGGCTAGGAAACCATAGCCATCTTTGATCAATGAGCTAGTCCGGTAGAGGCTTACTAGGGACATGTTGTTGTCTATGTATCCACACATGTATTTGAGTTTCCGATAAATACAATTCTAACATGGATAATAAATGATTATCATGAACAGGGAAATATGATAATAACTAATTTATTATTGCCTCTAGGGCATATTTCCAACATCCTGGTGTCGCACAGAGGGATCGAGGCTAACCCAGAGAAGATCAAGGCAATAGAAAGAATGAGCCCGCCGCAGACCCTCAAGGAAATGCAGAAGCTCGCGGGCTGCGTGACTTCATTGGGACACTTCATCTCCAAGCTCGGCGAGCACGCCCTCCTATTTTTCAAGCTGATGAAGAGGAAGGGCCCGTTCGAATGGACTCCAGAGGCTGAGGCGGCCTTTCAAGACCTCAAGAGGTATCTCACCAGCCCTCCGGTGATGGTGGCGCCTCGACCTCTTAAGCGCTTGGTGCTTTACCTGGCCGCCGAACCCCACTCAGCTAGCGCGGCACTCGTGGCGGTCTGGGGAGAGCGCGCAGGCGCAGGTGCGCGGCGCAGCACCCCGTCTACAGCCGCGCCATCGCCACCTCAGGACGGCACTCCTGAGGCCTCGACTACCCCATCAGACGGTGAGGCTCCTGAGGCCCCCACGCCTCAGGCAGGTCCGGACGCCATCGACACCTCTTCCCTTGTCGAACACCCCGTGTACTTCGTCAGCATGGTGCTGTGTGACGCGCGGGCGCTACCCCATGCCGCAGAAGCTCCTGCTCGCGCTCCTCGTCGCCTCTAGGAAACTGCTACACTACTTCCAAGGCCATCCCATCAAGGTCGTCTCCGTGTACCCCCTGGAGAAGGTGCTCCGCAGCCCCAATGCCGCGGGGAAGGTAGCTGAGTGGAACATCGAGCTGCAGGCGTTCCAGCTGGAGTTCAGCACCACCAGGGTCATCAAGGGCGCGGCCCTCGCTGACTTTGTGGCGGAATGGACTGACGCCCCTGACCGAGGGGTGGGTGAAGACTGCTCCCTCACGCCCGGAGATGAGGCGCTCGATGGCTGGGTCATGTACTTCGACGGCACATTCGCACACCAAGGCGTGGGGGCTGAAGCCGTACTCATCTCGCCTACCCAGGACAAGCTCTACTACACCGTGCAGCTCTGCTTCCAGCATGGCGAGAAGGTCTCCAACAACATCATGGAATACGAGGGCCTAATCGCCGGCTTCAGGGCTGCGGCGGCCCTAGGGGTCAAGCGTCTCACCATCAAGGGCGATTCTCAGCTCCTCGTCAACTTCTCCAACAAGGAGTACTAGCCCAAGGACAAGCACATGGAGGCATACCTGGAAGAGGTATGCAAAATTGAAAAACGATTCTTGGGTTTGGAGTTGCAGCATGTCCCGCGTGGCACGAACAAGGAGGCAGACAGCATCGCCAAGAGAGCATCCCGACGCGAGCCCCAGAAGCCTAGCGTCTTCGAGGAACAGCTCTTCAAGCCATCGGCGGCCCCCTCCATTGCGGGCCTGGTGCTGCTCCGGGAGGAACTGCCCATGGCCCCCTCCACGGGCGCTCCAGCCTGCGGTCCGACCTCCGGAGCCCGCCTGCTCCTGGCGCTTGAACCTCAGGAGGGGTGCTGGACCGAGGAGTTCAAGGCGTACCTGCTCCAAGGCACCTTGCCGGAGAAGGAGGAAGACGCAGAACGAGTGGCTCGTCAGCCACTGCTTACTGCTTGCAGGATGGCGAGCTCTACCGAAGGCGCCCAAACGATGTCTCGCTGCGGTGCATCTCCAAGGAGAAGGGATGTGAGCTATTGGCTGACATCCATGGCGGGGATTGTGGGCATCACTCTTCGTCACGCACCCTCGTGGGCAAGGCGCTCCGGAGCGGTTTCTACTGGCCCACGGTGCTCAACGATGCCACTGAGCTGGTGAGATCCTGTGGGGCCTGTCAATTCCATGCCAAGCAGATCCACCAGCCCGCTCAGGGCCTCCAGACCATTCTGCTCTCGTGGCCGTTCGCAGTCTAGGGGCTAGATATCCTGGGCTCGTTTCCCCGAGCGCCCGGGGGCTACCGCTACCTCTACGTCGCTATCGACAAGTTCACCAAGTGGCGGAGGTGGAGCCCGTGCGCACCATCACAGCGGGCTCGGCTGTCAAGTTCATCAAGGGCCTCGTGAGCCGCTTTGGGGTCCCCAACCGTATCATCACTGACAATGGCTCTCAGTTCACGAGCAACCTCTTCAAAACATGTGCTAACCTTGGAACGTAGATATGCTACGCTTCGATGGCGCACCCACGGAGCAACGGCCAAGCTGAACGGGCGAACGCGGAGGTCCCGAGGGGCCTCAAGGCGAGGAGCTTCAAGAAGAAACTCGAGGCCTGCGGCAAGGGTTGGCTCGATGAGCTTCAGTCTGTGTTGTGGTCCATCTGCACCACCGCGATTAAGCCAACCGGCGAGAGCCCGTTCTTCCTCGTCTACGGGGCTGAGGTGGTCCTTCCTCATGAGGTCAAACATCGCTCCCCACAGGTCTTGGTGTTTGACGAGGCATGCCAGGATGCCTCTGTCGGTGCAACAAACCCTGGGTCTGTTGCCCAGACCGTGCACAAGCCTAAAAGAGCAAGGTTGCAACATCCAAAGCGAGATCGAATTGAAGAGATAGCTCTTTGAGGAGTCAAAGGGCAGATCAAGAAGACCAATACAAGCTAAATGAGCAAGACACTGCTAAGGAAAAGCCTCCCTTGCTGGGCAGGCGAGCCTGGCGAGGTCAAGGTGGCCCCGAAGACAAGCCTCAAGACCGTCGCGGCAGGCCTGTCGGGCGCGACGAAGGCAAACTACCCCGCCAAGGCTCCACCGCTCCACCTCACAGCGACGCAAGTCATCGATCGGTGCGATGTCAAGCCCCCAAGTGACTAAGTGGCTATTATTTGGCACATGGAAGCCACTTCCTATGGAAATCACCTCCAAATGACACCCGTCCAGAGACGTGTCAAGCAGACAGACAAGAAGGTGGCCGAGCAGCCCGGCAAGGCTTGCCGGGCATGCCACGATGTGACACTAAACGGCGCATTTAATGCGCTCTGCTCTGTCTGTAGAGTTAGGTATGATACCATTGTTCACTATCTAATCAGTACACAATGACTGATTTTCCACTGTGGTGACCCCTTGATCAATAAAAGGAGGGCCATGGCAACCATAGAAAGGATTCGGACCCTTGTACACTCGTACGCGCGTAGCTGCCTTCGCCCCGAGGCAACCCTGCCGGGCAAGAGCGCTGCGTTTCCACCACAACCCACCATCAATCCACCAAAGCAGGAGTAGGGTTTTACGCCTCGCGGCGGCCCAAACCTGGGTAAAACTTCCCGTGTGATCTCTGCCGTGCTGTGCTACGTTCTCCCATCTTTGTGCAATGTGCTCATCCCCCCTGCCGAACCACATGGGGCTGATGGCCCCATAGGTGGTCGTGGTTTCCCATGACATCTTTGGCGCGCCAGGTAGGGGACTGCGCTTGCGCGAACCCGAGAAGCGTACGCAGCGTGTCATCATCGTCATCATCTTCTTCATCGATGGCTCCATCGTCTATGGCGCCCAAGAAGAAGCCCGGTGTTGCAGCCCATCCGTCCACTTCGAAGGCCCCATCGCACGGGGCCACCGACGCCGCGGGGGCTACGGGGACGCACGGAGACATGGACGCTACGGGGGACGTGGCCGGCGCAAGCGGCGTTGTCACCACCTCCCCTGCGGCCGAAACGAGGGCAAAAGGCACCGGGGAAGGACAGCACCAACAGCATCCCAATGGTCACGCTCCACGAGGTATGGGTGGAGAAATCATTTCGTCTGTACCTCTCCGCCCAGCCGAAGGGCACAGCCGTAGCGGTGGCACTTGCTCTGGGGTGAATCGCAACTCTCCGGCCGCTCCCACTGCGGGCGCGGCCACAGGGTGTGCGCCACTCCCGGAACAAGCTGACCCAGCCGATGCGACA
Organism: Thinopyrum elongatum; assembly: GCA_011799875.1. Classification (NCBI taxonomy): domain Eukaryota; kingdom Viridiplantae; phylum Streptophyta; class Magnoliopsida; order Poales; family Poaceae; genus Thinopyrum; species Thinopyrum elongatum. The sequence goes on along the minus strand of JAAAXO010000625.1, from coordinate 935,792 downwards.
AACGGAGCCACTAGCCCTCAAGCGCCTCCACCTCGTCACCACGCCACCCTGGCGACGAGCTCAGGACGACGAGAACACGGCGTGGCTACTACCGGCACCATAAGGAGCCAGGCGATGCTACGGTCTACGTCGTCATCCATGCCAAGCACCGCTTCGGATGCCATGGCGCGGGTCCAGCTGCTGTTGAGATTTCCGTCGGCAGCCGATCAGATGGATGAGTGGAGAGCCACCATTCAAAGCCTGATTGGTTTCGCCGAGGCGGGAGGATCACAGCGAGCTGGCCAGCCATGGCCTCCCCAGGTGACGACAACGGCCCGCGCTGCTGGCCGTGCCGAAGGGGCCACCCCCATGGTGCAGTCCCCTACGCGGCAGCCTACGCAGGGGCCATAACCGGAGCCACATGATCAAGAACCCAACGACGTCTCCATGGCTTCATCCGACCCTCGAGTGCGTCAAGGCCAACGGCGAGTCCTGGACGACAGGCAAAGGGAAGGCGCGCGCGTCACCATCGAGCGACACCGCGACACCCACCGCCAGTCTGATAGGCACAATGGCCCTGACGTCGACGAGCCCACTCTCGGTGAAGGTGGGTACCTACCTTTCGAGGTTGGGTTCCCCGCCTTCACTCATTAGTTGCGACAAATCCGTTGGCCATCTACCCGCATGTTCAAGCCAGAAATACCAGAGAAGTACGACGGGAAACTAAACCCGGCAGAGTTCTTGAGCATTTACACCGTCACTGTTCAAGCTGCCGGGGGAAGAGACGAGAGGGTGTTCGCTAACTACTTCCCTTTGGCACTCAAGCCAAATGTGAGGTCTTGGCTAATGCACCTGTCGGAGAACTCCATTTCGACCTGGGCTGACCTACGCCATGAGTTGTTGGCGCCTTCATGGGCGGCCATCAAGAACCAGGGTGGCCCAGCGACTTGCAGCTCCTCCCGCAGAAGGAAGAGAGACCCTACGGAAGTACACGTAGAGGTTCATCCAAGTACACAGGAACATTCTAGACATCCACTCGGCAGCTGTGATAGCTGCATTCCAGTCCAACGTGCGCAATCGTCGGATAAGTTCCAAGATGAATGTTTGATTGCCCAAGACTGTGAAGGAGCTTTACACTCTAGTGGATAAGTGTGCTCGGGTAGAGGAGGGGAGGCGGCTCCCCGGTGAAGAGGATGGCGTCAACATCGACTCAGAGGATGACAACGAGGCCACCAGTCAGAAGAAGAAGAACAAGAAGCGCAACAAAAGGCGCAAGGATAAGGCAGTGATGACCATTGAGGGATCAGGCGCACCTAGGACCGGCAAGAAGGCCAAGACCGAAGTTCCCGGCAAGGAAGTCGCCGTGTGCACTGATTGCCGGGAACTGCGGCTGCCGAGAAGTCTGGGAAAGGTGATGGGCCGTACTGCAAGATCCATCGGACCAAGGGCCACGATCTCCAGGAGTGTCATCAGGTCCAGTAGCTCGCCAAGAAGCAGAGGGCTAAATACGAGAAGCGTGATAAGGAGAAAGGCCAAGATGGCGCTGGCGGGAAAGGACGAGGCGGCGGAGCAAGCCGCCCCGGCAAGGCTCCTCAGAATCAAGGGAAACCTGTCAGAGGCCGTAAGAAGGAGGATTGCAATGATGAGAGTGATGGAGGAGATGAAGAGGAAACCAGTGAGCAGGAGTTCCAGAAAGCCACTAACGCCCTGTGCATTGACGGGGGTGCATCTCTGCACTCCTCTCACCGCCAACTTAAACAGTGGGCGCGTGAAGTTAATACCGTGGAATTAGCGGCAGATTCTCGGAAGCCGCTCAAGTGGTCCCGCATGCCCATCATCTTTGACAAAGAGGATCACCCTGACCGCACCACTGTGGTAGGGTGCTTGCCGTTGTTGGTCTCACCAACAATCCGCAACCTCAAGGTCACAAAGATGTTGGTTGACGGCGGGGCCGGGTTGAATATGATTTCTGCAAAGGTCATCAGTAAACTTCAAATTGCAGAGGAAGACCTCAAGGTTACTGGCTCTTTTCAAGGGATCAACCCCTGCAGGAGTCGTCCTAAGGGGAAGATCATGCTTTCGGTGACGTTCGGGGGAGAGTTAAACTACTGGACTGAGAAGATCATATTTGATGTGGTCGACCTCCCCCTGTCGTACAATGGAATCCTTGGTCGCCCAGCCCTGGCCAAATTCATAGCGGCATCCCACTATGCCCACAATACCTTGAAGATGCAAAGGCCGATAGGCGTCATTTCCATTCCGTCAGACAAGAAGGATGCAGTCATTTCTGTGCACAAGATGTACCGGGAAGCAGTCGCGGCAGAGGCCACGGAAGCCAGTGTTCCCGCCAAGGAAAACAAGAAGAAGAAGAGAGATAGCAAGGATGCCTGCAAGGAATCCGAGAAACGTGCCTCTTCGGAGTACGTTGCACCCATTGATGACGTGCCGGAGAGTTCCAATAGCAAGCGACCCAAGGCTGCTTCACCGCTGTGAAAAAGGTCCCGGCAGGGCTGGCTGGCGCTGATGGTACCTTCACTATCGGTGCCACCCTTGGTGACAAATAGGAAAGTGTGCTCGTTGCCTTCCTGCAGGCGAATATCGATGTGTTTGCCTGGCAACCATCTGATATCCCCGGTGTTCCCAGGGAGGTAATCGAGCACCACCTTGTTGTCTGCCCACATGCCCGATCCGTCAAGCAGAAGGTCCGAAAGCAAGCTTTGGAGCGGCAACAATTCATTGCCGAGCAGATCAAGAAACTTGAGGCCGCTGGTCTGGTCAGAGGAGTACAGCATCCAACATGGTTAGCAAATCCCGTGGTGGTATGCAAGGCTAATGGGAAATGGAGGCTTTGCATAGATTTTACGGATCTGAACAAGGCATGCCCGAAGGACCCATTTCCCTTGCCGCGCATCGACCAGATTGTGGATTCCACCTCCGGGTGTGACTTGCTCTCTTTTCTGGATGCATACTCTAGATACCACCAGATTTTCATGTCCAAGGAAGACGAGGAGAAGACCGCGTTCATAACCCGATGTGGCATGTACTACTTCGTACGGATGCCCTTCGGGTTGAAGAGCGCCGGATCCACTTTTGCAAGGGCTGTACAGATTGGCTTTGAGTCCCAGCTGCACAGAAATGTTGAAGCTTACATGGATGATATTGTGGTCAAGACCAAGGACAGATCAACCGTCATCCTGGATTTGGAAGAAACCTTATCCAGGATTTGGAAGAAACCTTTGCTAATCTTCGTAAGATCAACTTGAAGCTGAACCCGGAGAAGTGCGTGTTTGGCATCCCTTCCGGCAAGCTACTTATCTTCTTTGTGTCCCATCAGGGCATAGAGGCTAACCCCGACAAGATCAAGGCTATCGAGCGGATTCAAGCACCCAAGACAGTTAAGGACGTGAGGCATTTAACTGGATGTGTTGCCGCGCTTAGCAGGTTCATTTCCAAGTCTGCCGAGCGTGCCTTGCCGTTCTTCAAAATCTTAAAGAAGGCAGGGCCTATGTAGTGGACCCCAGAGGCAGACGCCGCGCTACATGATTTGAAGACCTATCTCTCCTCTGTGCCCACTTTGGTTGCTCCCAAACCACAAGAGCCATTGCTGCTATACTTAGCGGCAACCAATCAAGTGGTTAGTGTAGCACTGGTGGCGCAGCGGGAAGTAGACGAAGCGGCAGCCACCGTCGTCCCCTCTGGAGAAGAAAGTGAACCCATCTCGGCAAGACCAGAGTTAGTACAAAGTGAAGAAAGGCAGGGCGGCGGAAGAATTTCTATGGTCGCAACAAAGAAGAAAGTGGTGCAACGCCCATTGTACTTCGTCAGCTCCCTGTTACAGGAGGCTAGGTCAAGGTACTCTGGCGTGCAAAAGTTGATTTTTGGCCTCATCATGGCCTCAAGGAAACTGCGCCACTACTTGCAAGCCCACGAGATCACGGTTGTCACCCGCTTCCCCTTGCAACGCATACTCTGAAACCCTAAGGCCACCGGCAGGATTGTGGAATGGGCTTTGGAGTTGTCCAGCTTTGGCTTAAAGTTTGAAAGCACATCAACCATTCAGAGTAGAGCACTAGCGGAATTCATTGCAGAGTGGACGCCAACCCCTAATGAAGAAGCGTTGGAGACAGTTATCCCCGGGAAGGAGGCGCCCCAAGAATGTATTATGTATTTCGATGGTGCCTTCTCCCTATAAGGTGCAGGAACTGGCGTGCTTCTCGTTGCCCCCACTTGGGAGCACCTGAAGTACGTCGTCCAGATGCATTTCCCCCAGGAGGAGGCTACCAACAATACTGCAGAGTATGAAGGGCTCCTTGCCGGGCTCAGGATTGCAATAGAACTGGGAATCAAGAAGCTGATCATCCGCGGAGACTCGCAACTTGTGGTGAGACAAGTGAACAAGGATTACCAAAGTCCATTGATGGAGGCATACGTTGAGGAAGTGAGGAAGTTGGAGGAGCGCTTTGACGGATTGCAAACAGAGCATGTACCCTGTGCGGAAAACAACATCGGTGATCATCTGTCGAAGTGCACTGCGCAAAAACTCCCTGTGGAACCAGGGACTTTTGTTCTCCATCTGACTCAGCCCTCCGTATCCCTGGCAACAATGGCCAGAAAGAGGAGGAAACAGGACTCCGGCAAGCCTCTCCCGGCAGAGCCTCCCGAGACCCCCGGCACAAGGCTTGGCGGGAACAACTCCCCTTCGATCGCTGAGCTGCACCCTCCCGCCAGACCACCGGTCCCTGCGGTCGAGGAATGCGCTCCCATGAATGAGGAGGTGCCGCTAGTCCTCGTTACTGAGCCCCAGGCTCCAACTTGGGCGCGGCACATAGTCCATTTCCTCCAAACTGGAGAACTTCCCGAAGAGCGAGAAGAAGCTGAAAGAGTAGCCCAGAGGGCCAGTATGTATTAGTTCGTTGATGACACGTTGTATAGAAGAAGGCCCAACGGAGTGAAATTGAAGTGCATTTGTCGGGACGAAGGAAAGGAACTGTTGGCAGAGATACACAAGGGTATGTGCGGCTCACACATTGGATCGAGGGCTCTGGATGGAAAAGCCTTCCGGCAAGGATTTTACTGGCCCATGGCCCTCCAAGATGCAGTTGAGTTGGTCACCAAATGTGAAGCCTGCCAGTTCCATTCCAAGAATATCCATCTGCCTGCCCAAGCTCTTCAGACAATCCCTTTGTCATGGCCGTTTTCGGTCTGGGGGCTCGACATCTTGGGCCCCTTCCCTCGTGCTACCGGGGGCTTTGAATTCTTGTTCGTTGCAATCGACAAGTTTACAAAGTGGCCGAAAGTAGAGCCCGTGAGAAAGGTGACTGCTTAGTCAGCTATCAAGTTCTTGAAAGGATTGGTATGCCGCTTCGACGTCCCTGCCCGAATCATCACCGACAATGGCACCCAATTCATGAGCCATGCCTTCATGCAATACGTTCATGCCCTCGGAAGCAAAATCTCATTCGCCTCTCTCGCTCATCCAAGGTGCAACGGGCAAGCTGAGAGGGCGAATGCTGAAGTGTTGCGAGGACTCAAGACAAGAACATTTGATAAGCTGCTGAAGTGTGGCAAGCGATAGATCGACGAGCTGCCGGTGGTTCTTTGGTGCCTCAGAACGACACCAAATTGAGCTACCGGGCAGACTACCTTCTCCCTAGTCTATGGGGCAGAAGCAGTTATCCCCAAGGAACTCATTTACGGGTCACCTCGAGTGCTTGCCTACGATGAAGTGGTGCAAGAACAGCACCGGTGTGACGATGCTGTGCTACTCGAGGAGAACCGTCTCCAGGCTGCTACGCGTGCTGCACGCTACTAGCAAGCCCTACGTCGCTATCACAACCGCAGGGTTCATGCCCGGAGTTTTGAGGAAGGCGACCTTGTCCTTAGGCGCGTTCAGTCCGCCAAGGGTACAAACAAGTTGACGCTGAAGTGGGAAGGCCCTTACCAGGTAGTATGAGTCACCAGACCTGGCGCAGTCCGTTTTGAGACCGGAGATGGCATTCAATTGCAAAACTCATGGAACATTGAGCATCCCCGTAAGTTCTACCCGTAAGGCGCGGTTGTCGGGCCCTGCCCGGCAGCCACCCTTTTGTACAGGCCTTGCCGATGTTGCATGTAACCCCTTGTACAAAGCCAGGCGCAGACCCTGAGCAATAGAGAAATAAACGAAGCGCTGGGGGCCCCCGAAACTTGCATGCATGCATAAGCATATCATGAGCATAGCATGATCATGTAGATCAGGTCACACATGGCATCATTTTCATCTGCACTAGGTTACAGGGCTCTTACCGTGGACTTGGTCCCGAAAAAGAGAAGAGAAGAGAAGCCTACGTTGTGATCTCCGGCAAGCCAAACAGATAAGTTCTCTTCTTATCCTTACGTGTTCTGTAAGTAGAAACTTGTGCATATGAAAACCTCATCACCTTCGAAACTTAGGTGCTCCCATCCTTTGACTCGAACGTTGCTTCGGTCATGATGGTCGCAGCGGCCTTTGACGAAGAAGGCTTGGCGGGGGGCTATTCCCTCTTTGAGATTTGTGCCCGGCAGGCTTAGCCCCACGGCAACAATTCGAGGGTACCGGCAGGATAGCTTGCCGGAGATAACTTGTTTACTTGAACGTATAGAGGCATTTCACCTCTACATGGGTATGATACATGCACAAGTGCCCGGCAAAGCTTGTCTTTTTCATTAATATGCTGATGAACAAGTACAAATCTTATAGAACACCAACATGGATAAAGAAGATTACATAATTTAGGCTAAAGTTTGGCAAGTGCCTACATATTTTAGACTGAAAAAAGATAAGTGCCCCGTGATGCCCTTTCTTGCCCTTCTCCTCCCAGGCACTACGACGGAAGGTGAAGAAGGCAAAAGGAGCGCCGGGGTAAAAGCCCAGCCTGACCCCGTCAGGCCCCTTAGCGAGGGGCCTAACAAGAGCCGGGGGGGGGGGCGAAGGTGATGGTGAAGAGAGCGGCAGGGACAGCCCCCTGGCCACCGCCACCAGGGCCAGCAGGACGCGGCATGACGAACGAAGCCAAAGGCCACGAGGTAGCGTGCCGAACACCAAGTACAAGGAACAAGAAGAAGTGCTGCCAAAAGCCTACAGCCACCGGACGTCCGACGCCTGGAACCTCCACCAGCCCAAAGAACCGGCCAGCAAATGCTGCAGCGGCCGAACGTCCGACCCCGACCGGACGTCCGACACCTTCTAGCGCCTGGTCAACCGTACCCCTCCGGACGACCGTTGCCACACCACTGAAGGGAAATTATTAGAAGTCCGAAGCCTCCAGACGACCGACGTCCGGACGACCGACCATCTTCGAAAATCCGATGCCACCTGATCCGAGCCAAAATGTCGGACGTCCGACCGCTTTCTGAACGTCCGGATCCACGCGAGCCACCGAACGTCCGACAGCGTCCGGACGACCGACGCCTGTCTGTGCACAGCGTGTTGGGCCGAGGCCCATGTACCCTTTCACCCCCTTAGACTATATATACTCCTCCTCCTCCCTCTTTCTAGGGTTAGCATAGGTTTAGCTCATTTAGAGATAGAGCTTTGCTCATCCTTGTGGTTCTACTCCATCGAGAGAGACCGCGGCCTCTACGGAGAAGATCCACGCTTGGATTCAAGACCCCTCACGGGAAGATCCGCCTAGGATATCTTCAAGACCTCCTCACGGAGAAGAACTTGCTACTTGTATCGTCCTTTGTTGATCGTTGATCGTGTATCTCTTTGTGTTTCGAGGATCTAGCACATGTGTAATTGAATCTCGTTGGTTCGAGTGATTCCTCTCGTGTTTCCCCTTGTGTTTTCTCTCGTGTTCTTCGTGTTTTCCGTGGGTTCCGCTCCAATCGTGAAATATCGGGCGTCTAGGGTTCTACCCTACATCATCTTGGTATCATGAGCCAAGGTTGATCACGATTTTGGAGCCCCTACCCTTGTTTTGTTGTGTTCTTTCCCAAATTCAAAAATTCCCCACCAGAAAATAGACCCAATTTTTTTTTGTGATTTGTTGGTTTTGATGAAGTTTTGTTGGATTTGATCCATGGATTTGCTTTGCCACTAGTGGATCTAGCTTTCCCCCATCATCTCCACCATTCCCATCCACAAATTCGCCCAATTTTTCCCCTCCACCACGAACCCTAGAGGTTCATCCCGTGCCCGAAATCGCCCAGGCACCGGACGTCCGACAGTCTCCGAACGTCCGACAACCATCGGTCATCCGACCACCACCGGACGTCCGCCAAAACCTGACAAAACTGAAAATTTTCAGTTTGCCACCGGCCCTTTCCCACTTCCGCATACGCACCCCCATACCACTTTCCGCACCAACACTCCATTAACCCCATTTATCAAACCAACACCGCTTTCCGCAACCAACATAGCTTACCCGTTTCCCAACTCCGAAATTTTGACACGTTTTGTTCTTTGAGAATTTGAGTTGTGGTTTCCCATTTCCTAACGCATTTCGGCAACTTAGGGACGGTTCGACATCAACACCACCGCCGCTCATCTTCGCCACGGACTCGTCATCGACAACAACCGCTCAACAATTTTGACACCCTCAACCGTAAGCAAGGACAGCAACTTCGACGACATCTTTATCTACTCCTTGCCATTGCTTTGATAACCCACTAGCCTAACTTCTGCGTCACTTACCCATCGAGACTAGCCTTTGAGTATTGCTGGCAACGTTACTTGTGCACATTAGTGGTCATTGCATATATATCATCATCTTGGTGTCCATATCTTGGTATCATCTCTTGTGCCACAAAGTTGTCATAGCATATACACACTTGATATCTTGGTTCGTGAAGTTTTGCATGGAAAAGAGCTCAAAAGAGAAAGAGCCAAACAAGCTTTTAAGCAAAAGGAAGAGATAAGCCAAGAGCTTTTAAGCAAAAAACCATAGCATCATACTACATTAAGATTGTCATACTCGATCATCTTGGATCATATCATCGGAACACCATACATATAGCACACTTGGGATAGAAGTCGTTGCATTTTTCCTTAGTAGGTTGTGCACAAGTCTCATATCCGCCTATTGTGCAATCGTGCTAGCGTCTCTCTAGAGTTGTGCAACAAGAGCATTTTCCATGGATTCCACATTTTGGCTCAGTCCTTGGTTGCACGACCCCATTTATCTATTTGTGTGTGTGTTCCCGTGTACAATATCTTGCTATTGGTCTACTTGTTGCATTTGCAAATTTGTGAATCTTTTCCAACATTATTGTGTCTCACTAACAATTGCATAAATTTTGTGCCACCATCCTAACCGAACTCCACCATAAGCTTTCTTTGTGTAGGTGTGAGAGATTGACGAGATACGGTACCAATTGTGCTATTTCCTTGTTACATCATTGAGTGATCTTTGATCCACCCTCAACATCGGTCAAGGTACATTTGGTATTGTTCTTCCTTTCTTCCACCCTCACATTTGTTTGGAATGATGGATAGGCTAATTTCTTCTACCAACCCACTCTTCATCGAGCAAGACGACGACCCGAACACCTACGTCACCAAGAACCACCTCTTCGGTGCACAAAGAGCATTGCATCAAGAACAACAAGCATTGAGCGGCCGCATCGACAATCTCGCCTCCGACTTGCGACATTCCGAGCAACAAACAAGAGACTACTTCGACAACAAGCTCGACGAACAAAAACAAGAGAACAATGCAAGAATGGACGAGATTCGTGCCTTGTTGGTCAACCGCTCTTCTACCACTTCCTCCTATTCAAGACGGAGCCGCTCGAGTCGACACTCCAACGACACCATCTCTGGCTCAAGTACACCGACATCGAACACTCTTCGATGAGCCGCGTGCCAAGACCTTCAAGCAAACCGCAACCCTCTACACGGCAATGAGCGTCAAGAGCAACTCCTAGAGCAAGAACACCGGCATCGTCAAAAGCAAGCTACATTTGCACAAGCACAAGAAAGGCAACGCCAATGCCAACAAGTTGAAGAACAAGAACGCCTCTGCCAACGAGAGCAAGAGGAAGAGCGAGTGCGCCAACATCAAGATGAGCAAGATACCATCGCGCTACGTCAACAACAAGAATGGCATGAAGCTCAAGCACTTGACGCGCTACGTGCCCTACGACATACCAATCATGTTGTTGCCAACCGGAACCGCCATACACGTCTAGAAGAAGAAGCACTTCGCGATGAAGTTCAAGAGCAACTATATCAAGCACGATCGCACCGACAAGCCCCACAAGATCCTCCTCAAGCTAGACAAGAACCACAAGTTCGCCAAGAGCAACATGACATTGGGAATCCTCCACGCCAAGAGCAACTTGAGGTTGACAATCCTCCACATCTAGGGCGTCATCACCCTCGACCACACCACAATGAAGAGCAACGCTATGGCAAGCTCAAGTTCACCATGCCCAAGTTCAACGGAAGCAATGATCCCGAAGAGTACCTTTCATGGGCATTGAAGGTCGACAAGATCTTTCGTTTGCACAACTATGAGGAAGAGAAGAAGATCGCCATGGCATCCCTTGAGTTCCAAGACTACGTCCTCATTTGGTGGGAACAAGTCATCGAGCGCCGTGAAGCAATAGGTGAACCACCCATCATAACATGGGTGCAAATGAAGGATGTCATGAGAGCGTGTTTTGTGCCAACCTATTACAACCACGACCTCTTCAAGAAACTCCAACTACTCAAGCAAGGAACCAAGAGCGTTGAAGAATACTACAAGGAAATGGAAATTGCCATGATACGAGCCAATGTCACGGAAGATGATGAGCAAACTATGGCACGTTTCTTGAATGGACTCAACCATCCTATCAAGAGGATTGCGGATTTCCAACCGTACTCGAACCTCATTGAGCTAGTACACCAAGCTACCAAGGCGGAATGTCAAGTGCAAGATGACTTCAGGTATACCAAGTTCTCTTCCAAGACCTACGGCTCATCCAACAACCAAGCTTCAACGACTCCAATAACTTCTACCTCAACCAAACCTTCTACAACCAACGGTGACAAGTCAAGTTACAAGAAAACTTCGACATCCTCAAGTCGTCCTCCTACTACAAGCAACTTCAAGCCGAGAGCTTCATCATCTACGACTCCACCGGATGAGACCATCAAGACAAGTTCCATCAAGTGCTTCAGTTGCGGCGGCCGAGGCCACAAGTCCTTCGAGTGTAACAACAAGCGTACCATGATCCTCAACGACGATGGCACCTATGACTCCATGAGTGATGAGGAAATGGAGGCCATTGAGCAAGTGGCCATGCACCGGCGCGTGAATGAGGATGAAGATGATGAAGTCTTTTGTGATGAAGATTCCAGCCTCGCTCTCGTTGTCTCCAAAGTCTTGACACTTCAACATCAACAGGATGAAGACCAAAGATGCCATATCTTCCACACCAAGGCGGGCATCAATGGACGGTCCGTGAAGGTCATCATCGATGGAGGGAGTTGCCATAACTTGGCAAGTGAAGAACTATGCTCCAAGCTCCAATTGGTCAAGATGAAGCATCCCCACCCCTACAAGGTACAATGGCTTAGTGACTCCGGCACTATTCAAGTGAACCATATGGTGCAAGTTTCCTTCAAGATAGGAGCATATCAAGATACTTTGGAGTGTGATGTCGCTCCGATGTCCGTTTGCCACCTCCTTCTTGGACGACCATGGCAATTCGACCGCGGCGTCATCCACAACGGGCGTACCAATCACTATAGCTTCAAGATGAAGGGAAAGGAGTATGTGCTACGACCTATGTCTCCAAGTCAAGTGATCGTAGACAAGCAAGCAACCACCCATCGTGGAGAGAATAGTGAGAGAGCGAACCACCCAAAAGAGAGTGAGCGCCACAAGCCCAAATTGAGTGCCTCCACGATGAGCGACAAGAAAAACTTAGTGCTATTTGCCACCAAAAGTGTGATGAGAGAAGTGTGTGAGAACCCATCAAGTGTTATGCACTATGTCCTATTGTGTAAGGACGAGGCACCAAAAACTAACACCTCTCATCTACCTTTAGTGTTATCTTCTCTATTGCAGGAATTCCAAGATGTATTCCCCAATGAGCTACCTCCGGGTCTACCTCCTCTTCGAGGCATCGAACACCGCATCAAGCTCATCCCCGGAGCACCTCTTCCTAACAAGCCTCTCTACCGCGTCAACCCCGAGGAAACCAAGGAGATCCAACGGCATGTACAACAACTCATCAACAACGCCATGTACGCGAAAGCTTGAGCACTTGTGCCGTCCCGGTAATCCTTGTTCCCAAGAAAGATGCTACATATCGCATGTCTTTCGATTGTCGTCCTATCAATGCTATCATGGTTAGATATCGCTACCCCATTCCACGCTTAGACGACAAGCTAGATGAACTTAGCGGAGCCACTATTTTCTCTAAAATTGATCTTAAAAGTGGCTATTACCAAATCCGCATACAAGAAGGTGACGAATGGAAAACCGCATTTAAAACCAAATTTGGCTTATATGAATGGCTTGTTATGCCAATGGGCTTATCCAAAGCACCCGGTACTTTCATGCGAGTCATGCATTTTGTTCTTCGTCCCTACATTGGTGTATTTGTTGTGGTCTACTTTGACGATATTCTTGTATTTAGCAAATCTCTCAAAGCTCATGTCACCCATCTTAGAACTGTTCTACAAACTCTTAGAAAAGAGCGCCTTTATGCTAATATGGACAAATGCCTTTTTGGTGTTGATAAGCTCGTTTTCTTAGGTTTCGTCGTGTCTTCTAAGGGTGTTCATGTAGATGAATCTAAGATCAATGCTATTAAAACTTGGCCTCAACCAACCAACTTGCAACAAGTGCAAAGTTTCCTTTGCTTAGCTGGCTTCTATCGTAGATTCGTTAAGGACTTTAGCACTATTGCATCCCCTTTACATGCTTTGAGTAAGAAGAATGCACCCTTTGTTTGGGGACCATCTCAAGATAACACATTTAACGAACTTTAGAATTTGCTTACTCATGCCCCCGTGCTTGCATTACCCAACTTTGACAAAACTTTTGAAGTTCATTGCGATGCTAGCGATAATGGCATAGGAGGTGTGTTAACACAAGAGAAGCACCCCATAGCTTACTTTAGTGAGAAACTTTCCGGAGCGCAACTCAATTATCCCATCTATGACAAAGAGCTATATGCTTTAGTGCGAGTTTTGCGTGAGTGGGAACATTATCTTCACCACCATGAATTTGTCATTCATACCAACCATGAAACGCTTAAGTATCTTAAGGGTCAAACTAAGTTGAACAAGCATCATGCTAAATGGAGTGAATTCATTGAGTCTTTTCCCTATGTCATCAAGTACATCAAAGGCAAAGAAAACATTGTGGCGGATGCACTTTCCCGCAAATGCATGCTTGTTACTAAACTTGAATTGAATGTCATTGGCTTTGAGCACATAAAAGACTTGTATGCGCATGATCCTACTTTTGCTATTCCTTATGCCAAATGTTTGACGCATACATCTTGGGAACGCTATTACATCAAAGATGATTATCTTATGAGAGCAAACAAATTGTGTATCCCCGAGTCTTCTCTTCATTTGTTACTTTTGCAAGAAGCTCATGGAGGAGGACTAATGGGACACTTTGGACACGACAAGAACTTTGCTACGCTCTCAAAGAACAACTTTTGGCCCAAGATGTTCCACGACATCTCACGCTTCACCAACCGGTGCTCTACATGTCACAAAGCTAAGTCTAAAGCTCAATCTCATGGCCTTTATATGCCACTTCCTATTCCATATCACCCATGGGAAGATATTAGTATGGACTTTGTGCTTGGTTTGCCTAGAACTAAAAATGGCAAAGATTCCGTGTTTGTTGTTGTGGACCGATTCTCTAAAATGGCTCATTTCATACCATGCTACAAGCTAGACGATGCTTCACATGTTGCCAATCTTTTTTGTAGGGAAATTTTGCGCCTACATGGAGTGCCAAAGACTATTGTCTCGGACCGCGACGTCAAGTTCTTAAGCTACTTTTGGAAGACCTTATGCGCCAAGCTCGGAATCAAGCTCTTGTTCTCTTTGGCATACCATCCCCAAACCGACGGCCAAACGGAGGTCATGAACCAGACACTATCCACTCTACTATGCATGTTGATCAAGAAGAACATCAAGGAGTGGGAGGAGTGCCTACCAATCGCCGAGTACGCTACAACCGTGCAAGACATTCGACTACCGGCAAGTCCCCCTTCAAGGTCGTCTACGGTTTCAACCCGTTGTCCCCATTGGACATTCTTCCTCTACCTCTACAAGAGCGCATCAACTTGGACGCGAGTGCACGAGTGAGCTACCTCAAGAAAATGCATGAAGATACAAGGCACACCATCGAGCGCCAAGTACAACGACTCGCGACCAAGCTCAACATCAACAAGCAACCCATGATATTCAACATTGGAGATCTTGTATGGCTACATCTTCGCAAGGGACGCTTCCCCAACGAACGCAAGTCCAAGCTTCGACCACGAGCCGACGGACCCTTCAAGGTGCTCGAGTGCTACAACAACAACGCGTACAAGATCGACTTACCACGCAATAAGTACTCCGTGAGCGACGTCTTCAACTTCATGGATCTCTCTCCCTACCATGGTGATCAGGCTTTTGATCCGAGGTCAGATCTTTCCCAAGGGGGGGGGAGATGATGCAGAGCATCCCACGGTCATCCCCATGGACCTACCTACGCCTCCCACGACACCACTTGGACCAATGACAAGAGCTCGAGCAAGGGCTATCGAAACTAAGGTGAACTCGCTCCTCTCCGAACTACCACTTTCTACATATGAGACATGGCTACTACCACAAGCGGAAACCCTATGCATGATCATGTACTTAGAGGATAGCCATGGAGCAGCTACACCCAACGGACAAGACGGCGAGGACACCAAGTACAAGGAACTAGAAGAAGTGCTACCAAAAGCCTACAGCCACCGGACGACCGGTCCGGACCGGACGTCCGACGCCTGGAACCTCCACCAGCCCAAAGAACCTGCCAGCAAACGCTACAGCGGCCGCACGTCCGACCCCGACTGGACGTCCGACACCTTCCAGTGCCCGGACAACCGAACCCCTCTGGATGAGCGTTGCCACACCACAAAAGGGAAATTATCGGAAGTCCGAAGCCTCTGGATGACCGATGACCGGACGACCGACCGTCTTTGGAAATCCGACGCCACCTGATCTGAGCCGAAATGTCGGATGTCCGACCGCTTTCCGGACGTCCGGATCCACGTGAGCCACCGGACGTCCGACAGCGTCCGGACAATCGACGCCTATCTGTGCACAGCGTGTTGGGCCGAGGCCCATGTACCCTTTCACCCCCTTAGACTATATGTACTCCTCCTCCTCGCTCTTTCTAGGGTTAGCATAGGTTTAGCTCATTTAGAGATAGAGCTTTGCTCGTCCTTGTGGTTCTACTCCATCGAGAGAGACCGCGGCCTCTACAGAGAAGATCCACGCTTGGATTCAAGACCCCTCATGGGACGATCCGCCTAGGATATCATCAAGACCTCCTCACGGAGAAGAACTTGATACTTCTATCGTCCTTTGTTGATCATGTATCGTGTATCTCTTTGTGTTTCGAGGATCTAGCACATGTGTAATCAAATCTCGTTGGTTTGAGTGATTCCTCTCGTGTTTCCCCTCGTGTTTTCCCTCATGTTCTTCATGTTTTCCGCGGGTTCCGCTCCAATAGTGAAAGATCGGGCGTCTAGGGTTCTACCCTACATCACCTCCTCTCATGGCGGGCTCCACCCCCGCATCTTCGGAGGGAGGAGGGAGACGCTGTCGAGCAGAAGTTCTTGTCGCCGCCACTGGAGCAGCGCCGCGCCCCCAACCTCTCGCAATGGTGGGCGAGGACTGCTGCAGGAATGGAAGGAGAAGGATGTGTGGAAAAACGCCCTGCCCCATGTTCCCTTTTTATAGGTGAGCGGGGCAGGGGGGTAGATTTTTCCATGAAGGTAGCCGCCCCGTTCGTCCAGTCCGGCTCCTCCTCGCCATTAACGGTTTGAGGAATCAAGGCCGACCCCCTGCACCAATCCACGACGCCTGGCTTTCTGCCACAGCGCTCATTCTCGCGCCCTCCGCATCCGCCACCAACTTTGCGCAGTGCATGCAATACACGTGGCGGAGGCGCTTGGGGCGGGAAAGATAATGGGGTGGCGGTTACCGCCCCATGAATGTGGGACGTGGGTACCCCACGAATCATGGCCCATTATCTCTCCCACTACAATTGGCATTACGCGACGCGTGGGAGAACCGGAAACTATCCTGGGCTCAGGTTAATGAAGAAGCAAAGAAGATCTCAAAGGACAAGCAACTGCTACTCTCTTGCCTGTGCACTGGATAGGGCCTATCCCGACGATGCCCGGCAGCGCGTTCGAGCCAGGCCCGGGGGCTCCTGACGATGTAACAAACCCTGGGTCTATTGCCCAGACCATGCACAGGCCTAAAAGAGCAAGGTTGCAACATCCAAAGCGAGTTCGAATTGAAGAGATAGCTCTTTGAGGAATCAAAGGGCAGATCACGAAGAACAAGACAAGCTAAATGAGCAAGACACCGCTAAGGGAAAGCCTCCCTTGTTGGGCAGGCAAGCCTGGCGAGGTTGAGGTGGCCCCGAAGACAAGCCTCAAGACCAGCCCGGCAGGCCTGTCGGGTGCGACGAAGGCAAACTACCCCGCCAAGGCTCCACCGCTCCACCTCACAGCGACGCAAGTCATCGATCGGTGCGGTGTCAAGCCCCCAAGTGACTAAGTAGGTGTTATTTGGCACGTGGCAGCCACTTCCTGTGGAAATAACCTCCAAATGACACCCGTCCAGAGACGTGTCAAGCAGACAGACGAGAAGGTGGCCGAGCAGCCCAGCAAGGCTTGCCGGGCATGCCACGATGTGACACTAAGCGGCACATTTAATGTGCTCTGCTCTGTCTGCAGAGTCAGGTATGATAGCACTGTTTGCTATCTAATCAGTACACAATGACTGATTTGCCACTGTGGTGACCCCTTGATCTATAAAAGGAGGGCCATGGCAACAATAGAAAGGATTCGGACCCTTGTACACTCGTACGCGCATAGCTGCCTTTGCCCCGAGGCAACCCTGCCGGGCAAGAGCGCTGCGTTTCCACCACAACCCACAATCAATCCACCAAAGCAGGAGTAGGGTTTTACGCATCGCGGCGGCCCGAACCTAGGTAAAACTGCCCGTGTGATCTCTGCCATGCCGTGCTACGTTCTCCGCTCTTTGTGCAATGTGCTCATCCCCCCTGCCGAACCACAAGGGGCTGATGGCCCCATAGGTGGCCGTGGTTTCCCATGACAGCCTCGCGGGGGATGGACCTCATGCTTGGGGAGAAGGGCTGCCGCCAAGCCTCGCTCCGTGCCGTGAGGTACCAGCAGGCGCTGCGGTGGTATCACTGTCATAGCGTCCGTTCCAGGACCCTCAAGGTGGGTGACCTCGTCCTGAGATGGGTGCTCTCCAGGAATGGGCTTCACAAGCTCTCGCCTATGTGTGAGGGCCCATTCAGGATCGCCCGTGTCTCCAGGCCTGGCGCCGCGCGCCTGGAGACATAGGACGGGGTCCCCATCCAGAATACCTGGAACATCTAGCACCTCCGGAAGTTCTATCCGTGACCAGCAAGCGCCATGTGCCTCTCAAGTCTCCGCCCGGGACACTCTCACGTAATAATGAGTGGGGCTGTACACGCCCCGGAGTCTCCTGGGTGCCGCCCCTGGGCCTCACGGGGGCTCCCACCCATGTCCTAGTGGAAGCCCCATGCTCCGCACTGGCGGGAAGACCAGAAGACTAGTGTAGGTGCCGGACGAGGCTGTTCTTTTTGCTTGCTTTCTATAGCTAATTTCTCACTTCTTGGAATGAAATTTGAAGTTCTCGTGTCCTTATTTTAAAATAAATTTGTATTAGGTAAAAATCCAATGAAATATTGCGCGCGCAACAAGTAATGAAATTAAAATTTTCAAAATCCAAAAATGATATTTTGAAACTAATTACCTACTTGGTGTGTTTTTTTTATAGTTACAACCCAGTTTTTATAATTACATCCCATTTATTATTTCATAAAGCCAATTTTCTTGTTAGGCCTAATGCATCCCTCCTAGGAAAGATTTGCTGCCAAGCGGGGCGGAGAATAACAAGTTGACCTGGGTTGGGTATTCCGCAAAAAAAGTATAGCTGGGCTAGCCATTTTCACCTTGAAAAAATAATATTTGGGTTGGATATTTGGTCGATATAAAATAATAGCCTGGGTTGGATGGGCCATAGCCCGCCCAGTTGATACCGTGCTCCTCTGAACAACAACAAAAACATCGCTTAAGAAAAACTCTGCTCACACCTCAAAAACACAAATACTGCTCGAGCTGCTGGGTCGCAGCTGTCGGCGCTCCTTGTGCAATTCTCTCGTTTATTGACTATATAGGTTGACAATGGTGTCGGACCGTGATGTCAGGAAACCAGGAGGAAGCAAACAAAATTATAGTTGTATATAATAAGGAGGCACTTGCGTACGTGCGACTCTTGCCCTGGTGGGTCCCCACTATCATCCTCTCCAAGTAAAGTCATCTCCTAATTCCTCATGTTCGTTGACCATGTTGACAACACGAGACAGCGGCGCCACGGCGAGCGCAACAACTCGAAGGATGATGGAGAGGGCCTCGCGAGCCCTACGGATGGTCTGATACAGCGCCCACTGGTCGTTCAGGAAGCCAGGATCATCAGACCCCTATGAGCACCTTCGAGAGACTGAGCCGGCATGAAACGGTAAGGCCGCGCTTGGGAGCTTTGGATTGTTTCACACATGTATTAAGGATACAAGTGTAATTTACTCATTACCGGAAACAATGCGTAAAATACAGGCGTAATGAAACCTACGGCCCGAGGTCTGTAACGAAAACCGGTGAGTTACGTGTGTAATTTGAGAAACCAGTGTATATTTTACCAGTCGAAAACAACCAACCAAGCGCTTCGCCCAAGACCATCAGCTTTTATTTACAAGCATCAGTTTTAGAAGCGGTTTTGGTTGTAAAACGACGATCCAATCATGGCCTAAGATGATGAGTTTGTCTGAAGATCATATGGTTTCACCTCTAACCTACCCGAGTTGTCGTATATGCTATGAATGAAACATAACACAATGTATTTCTTAAGCACAGAAACAATAGAAGCGGATGATCTTCTTAACATGCAAATCACTGGCATTAGATCAACATGCAAAACAATACGATGCATTATTCTCAGGAGGCACGGTGAACAGCTCGTGATACCGCATGCCACAGCATTCCAAGCTCAACTTTGCAATCAAACTCACAAGGCCTGGCATTTCATAGGCAACATTCAGAACAAACTCTTAAAATACCTTACATAAGTCAACATTCTTGACTATGCATCTCATCAGTGTAAATATTTACTTCTGAACTGAACACACGAATAGGAAAAAATGATCGACGCTGCTCACAACAAAGGGCGTCCCATTCCAAAATATCAAATGCATTTCTTCTGGCTAACATCAATGAGCAAAATTTGACAAGGTTTTCCAATTCCAAAACATTAAATGAATGTCTTCCTGCTAACATCAATGATTAAACTTTGACAAGCTTTTCCCATTCAAAATATGTAATGCCTATGATTGTGGAATGGGCAGGGTTTGTCATCAGTTTGCACATTGAAATGGCACATGGAGGCGGATTAACCAGCGTATCCTTTTGTGCAGTTCCACTAAAATCAAACAATGTCTTGTGTAGCACGGCATATTTCGTATTTATATGTTGCAAGGCCTTGAAGACGTTGGCAGCTCCATTCAAGTAGATAATCCAGTGGCTCGAGGTGACGACGAATGATTAGAGAACCATTCGATGTATTGTGCATGATGAAGTATTATGGAGGACACAAACCATCTGAACATTTGGTGCAGTTCCACTGAAATCAAGCTCAGCATCCCTGTCTGCATAAATACAGAAAAAGTGTGATGAATATAATAGTGCTACTAGTTGATTAAACATACGCTCACAACTATAATCATCTTCATTATCTTAACAGGAAAAGATAGCAATACAATAGCTTCAATTAAACATTTATTCAAAACAATACAACAATATAATTAGCACAACATAACAAAGCACGATCATGTGGATGAAGGTCAATACTGACCTCGTCTGTTACAGTTGCGTCGGCGACTGACTTGATGAGGACATCAATACCATTGTTACACCCACAGCCCCTGCTTCTATACATACTGGACCAATTACTAGAGCTCGCGCACGCCAATTAAATTATCAGGTACTTTCGTTTCTTGGTAATGATTCTAAAGTTCATGAGAATATGATGCTGCCTAAATTGGATACATTTGTTTTGCTTACAAATGAAGGGCCTAGCTTGGACAAGAAAGAGGAACCTTGGAGCAAGTTCAAGCATGGAGATGATGGCATGCACAAGGGGAACAAGAACGGAGTTACAAGTGATGATTTCAGGACTTTGAAGCCACCATAATGAGTGCAGGAAGCCTTGGACGAAATATACAAGATGTCACTTCATAAATTTCGTCCAGAGGCTATTATAGGTGCTGCGTCACCTTATTATTGGGCCAGGCCCATGTAATTTCGAAATACTTGAGTATAGGCTGTTTTTAGAGTCCGTATGTGTGGGGAAACAAGAGATAGGGTTGGTTTCGGACCCCTCCTTCAAGGGCCACGAAATCCCCTCCTCTTCCTCCATATATACAGCCCTTAGGGCACCGTTTAGACTTTGGGTTTTGTTTAGATTAAAAGTTCGCCATAGCTGCAACTTCGCGTACTTCTGATGAGGACATCAATACCATTGTTACACCCACAGCCCCTGCTTCTATACATACTGGACCAATTACTAGAGCTCGCGCACGCCAATTAAAATATCAGGTACTTTCGTTTCTTGGTAATGATTCTAAAGTTCATGAGAATATGATGCTGCCTAAATTGGATACATTTGTTTTGCTTACAAATGAAGGGCCTAGCTTGGACAAGAAAGAGGAACCTTGGAGCAAGTTCAAGCATGGAGATGATGGCATGCACAAGGGGAACAAGAACGGAGTTACAAGTGATGATTTCAGGACTTTGAAGCCACCATAATGAGTGCAGGAAGCCTTGGACGAAATATACAAGATGTCACTTCATAAATTTCGTCCAGAGGCTATTATGGGTGCTGCGTCACCTTATTATTGGGCCAGGCCCATGTAATTTCGAAATACTTGAGTATAGGCTGTTTTTAGAGTCCGTATGTGTGGGGATTTGTTTAGTTAAAAGTTAGCCATTGCAACTTCGTGTACTTCGTTTGTGTCCAACGACCAGACCAAGACCGCTTTTGGATCCCCACCTTTATCAATACTTCATCTATATTCGCAATATTCAGATTGCATTATCATATTCTTGCTTGTTCTTCGATTGCGTGCAGGAATAGACCTTCGTGGTCAGGCTGATCGTGCTTCCAGCATCGTCAGTAACCTCAGGAGATTGGTTTAGCGATTGCTAAGGCACAACGTCGTGCACGTTTGTAGTCGGATCGTCAAAGTCGGCTCCACCAAATCGATAGTTATCATCTCATCGAAAGATCGGGACACCTTTGCCTCTATCAAGTGGTATCAGTTTTCAGGTTGCTCGGTGAGAATTTCCAGTTTTCCCTAGATTAGATTTATTTTCTTACCTATTGTCCAAAAAAAAAAGCCACAAAAAAAAAGTTAGATCTATTCATCCTTTGTCCAAGCCAGTCTGAGCCTTTGCAATTTTCTTTTCATTGCTTGCATAGTTGAATTATCGGTTACATCGTCGTGTCGAGTTGCTGGTCTTAGCGTCTAGTTCTTTAGAGTTTCGAGTTCTGTTCACAAGTTGTCACGCCGCCGCCGCACCATCATCATCGCCCCTACCATATACCACCACAGCTTATCTGCTATTTCTCTGAGTCCATATACCACCACCGATCCGAGTCCATATACCACCACCGATCCGAGTCCATATACCACCACCAATCCGAGCCCACATATACTACCGTCATATACCATCACCAGTCCGAGTTCCACCAGATTCATCTCTGCCACCAGTCCTAGTCCGAGTCCAGTATTTATTCCTTTATTTTAGAGTGCCAGATCACGCGATACTACGAGTCGTGAACAAGTCGGATTCCCCAATTTTCGTGCTACCCGCAGAAAAAAAATAGTTCCAGTTTCAAAAAAAAAAAACTGAGTCTAGAAAATTCTGGCTAGGCAGTTTTTAGACCATTTGTAGAAAAACGAGTCGTGAACAACGTTTTACATGTTTACAATATCCCGAGGAACGACGTGTTGCTGCTGCTGTTTGTGCTTTCACTAGTTTTGCATGTGTATGGTGGTCTGAAGATTGTAGATTATATCCTATTCCAGCTACGTGGGCTGCTTTGAAAACTGCTATGCGTACTCGTTGGGTTCCACCATATTATCAACGTGAATTACTTCAAAAATTGCAGCGCTTAAGACAAGGAAAAAATTCTGTAGAAGAATATTATCAGGAATTACAAACTGGCATGATTAGATGTGGTATTGTTGAGGAGAATGAAGCTATGCTTGCACGTTTCATGGGTGGATTAAATAGAGAGATTCAGACCATTCTAGAGTATAAGGAGTATAATAATATCACTCGTTTATTCCATCTTGCTTGTAAAGCTGAACGTGAAGTGCAGGATCGACAGGCATTGGCGCGAACTAATTTTTCTGCAGGTCGATCTTCATCATGGACACCGCGTGCCTCCTCTACTCCCACACGTCCTACTGCGGCACCACTGACTTCAGCCGCCAATTCCAATCGAGATACAAGAAAACAGGCACCACCACCACCATCTGCCAAGAGTGCACCTTCTGGGCCTGCCCAGAGCTCTTCTTCATCTATGGAATCAACAGGGCACACACATGATATTATTTGTCGTCGTTGTAAGGGAAGAGGTCATTGATAGAGGCGAGGGTGTCCCGATCTTTCGATGAGATGATAGCTATCGTTTTTGGTGGAGTAGACTTTGACGATCCGACTACGAACGTGCGAGGACGTCGCGCCTTAGCAATCGCTAAACCAACTCCGAGAGGTTATTGACCACGCCGGAGCACAATCAACCTGACCACGAGGGTCTATCTCCTGCAAGCAAACGAAGAACAAGCAAGAAACTAAGATTTGCAATCTGGATATTGCGAACATAAGATGAAAGCTTTATTGATCAAGGTGGGGTTCTGTGACGTCTTGGTCTGGTCGTTGAACACAAACGAAGTACGCGAAGTTGCAGCTATGGCGAACTTTTAATCTAAACAAAACCCAAAGTCTAAACGGTGCCCTAAGGGCTGTATATATGGAGGAAGAGGAGGGGATTTCGTGGCCCTTGAAGGAGGGGTCCGAAACCAACCCTATCTCTTGTTTCCCCGCACATACGGACTCTAAAAACAGCCTATACTCAAGTATTTCGAAATTACATGGGCCTGGCCCAATAATAAGGTGACGCAGCACCTATAATAGCCTCTGGACGAAATTTATGAAGTGACATCTTGTATATTTCGTCCAAGGCTTCCTGCACTCATTATGGTGGCTTCAAAGTCCTGAAATCATCACTTGTAACTCCGTTCTTGTTCCCCTTGTGCATGCCATCATCTCCATGCTTGAACTTGCTCCAAGGTTCCTCTTTCTTGTCCAAGCTAGGCCCTTCATTTGTAAGCAAAACAAATGTATCCAATTTAGGCAGCATCATATTCTCATGAACTTTAGAATCATTACCAAGAAACGAAAGTACCTGATATTTTAATTGGCGTGCGCGAGCTCTAGTAATTGGTCCAGTATGTATAGAAGCAGGGGTTGTGGGTGTAACAATGGTATTGATGTCCTCATCACCATAGGATAACACTCTTCATGAATTAGAATCTCTTGAATATCGCAGTTTAATCCTCCCCAAAATCTATCCATAAAATCTTCTTCACTTTCTTCTAAAAATGAGTGCAATAATGTAGTTTGTAAATCATCATAATATTTTGTTACGGTGTCACTACCTTGTTTTAAATGTTGTAGTTTTTTAATCATGCCACGAGTATAATGAACATCTACGAATCTATCTCTCATGACATGTTTTAAACCATCCCAATTAGTAGGTATATAATCAGGGTTTAACCGACAGTATTCACTCCACCAAACTAAAGCAAAGCTACTGAAAGTACTAACCGCGGCTTGAAATTTTCCACGCTCATCAAAATTATGGGAAGCAAATATAGCATTAATTTCGTACTCCCATTCAATATATAAATCAGGCCTAAAACGACCAGTAAATGGTGGCATGGAAACATTAACCTGATTATGTGCATTCTGATGTTGTTGCTCCTCTTGTGACGGTTGTTGTATTTTCTTAGGTGATGGCAAATCTCCCACGATCGATGAAGCCCAAGAACTAACAACTCCGGAACCTGCCATAGTTAGTAGAAAACAAGAAACAAAATCCAAGAATAATGTTCCTATGAACTACTAGGATGTGGTGGTAAAACACTCACAGTGTAGCAAATATCAATATCTTACAAGTTCTTACCATGCAGCAGGTGGTGACAGGCAACCAGCGGTGTCAAATAACTCCGAAGATTGAGTAAAACGATTGCCAGGAGAACGTACGTATACACGGTGTAGAAATATGTGGAGCTCGGAAGGCTTAAATATTTGGTAGCAAAAGATTAGCAATAACCAATTCAGAGATGCAATGTTGAATAAACGCTCAACGACGGTACTGTGCTGGTCCTAGGCTAGACCGGACTAGAGACGCGAGCCTAGAACACTAATGAGGTCACGGCGTTGCACAACTAGCATCAATAAAGGATATGAAGTAGCTCTGGACAGCAAGATATAAGTGAAGATCACAATGGCAGTAAAGATAATGATGAGAAACAACTACCAAGTAGGATATACCAACAACTTTGTCTCCAACTTTCCTCTGGAAAAGTTTTTGCCAATTTTCTGATATTTTTTCTCAAGAATGGCACTGACTCAAGCTTTCAAACGCAAAAAGAATCACTAAATTCCGAGTTGATATGAGGAGTCAAAAAATTCTAAAACTGGCCTGAAAAACTGGAACAAGCTGTGTTCGCGAACTTCGGAGGGCAAAAAGACCTATTTAGAAGCCGATTTTGAGGTCTCAAATATTGAACTAGCTTCTGCAACTATTTAGATGCGGCTCGTCACTAGCTTTAATTTGAGTACTCACGGAGCCAAAACAGACTTCGTACGAAAAAGATATGCCTGTTTTACTGAACACTGCGCAAAACAGTTTCCAATCCGAATTCAGCTACGAGATTGAGTCTAGATAGATCCGAATTTTGTTTTTTTTTTCTGCTCTCTTTTTTTCCTCACACTTTTTTTCTTTTTCTTTCTCTCTTTTTTTTTCTCTGACTTTTTTTTTTACTTTTTTTTCTCTTTTTTTTTTCTCTCTCCCTCTTTCCAAAACAAACTAGATAAGATGTAGATTGGATCAAGCACAGATGTGAACGACCTCAACTATGATTATGACAATGAATGGTGGGTAGCACGATTTGGAAATTGATGGATGGGATGGTGGACAGCGGAAGGAATAACGATGCAGCGGCGGCGTGACTAATGTGAACAGAACTCGAAACTCTAAACGAACTAGACACTAAGACCAGCAACTCGACACGACGATGTAACCGATAATTCAACTATGCAAGCAATGAAAAGAAAATTGCAAAGGCTCAGACTGGCTTGGACAAAGGATGAATAGATCTAACTTTTTTTTTGTGGCTTTTTTTTGGACAATAGGTAAGAAAATAAATCTAATCTAGGGAAAACTGGAAATTCTCACCGAGCAACCTGAAAACTGATACCACTTGATAGAGGCAAAGGTGTCCCGATCTTTCGATGAGATGATAACTATCGATTTGGTGGAGCCGACTTTGACGATCCGACTACAAACGTGCACGACGTTGTGCCTTAGCAATCGCTAAACCAATCTCCTGAGGTTACTGACGATGCTGGAAGCACGATCAGCCTGACCACGAAGGTCTATTCCTGCACGCAATCGAAGAACAAGCAAGAATATGATAATGCAATCTGAATATTGCGAATATAGATGAAGTATTGATAAAGGTGGGGATCCAAAAGCGGTCTTGGTCTGGTCGTTGGACACAAACGAAGTACACGAAGTTGCAATGGCTAACTTTTAACTAAACAAATCCCCACACATACGGACTCTAAAAACAGCCTATACTCAAGTATTTCGAAATTACATGGGCCTGGCCCAATAATAAGGTGACGCAGCACCCATAATAGCCTCTGGACGAAATTTATGAAGTGACATCTTGTATATTTCGTCCAAGGCTTCCTGCACTCATTATGGTGGCTTCAAAGTCCTGAAATCATCACTTGTAACTCCGTTCTTGTTCCCCTTGTGCATGCCATCATCTCCATGCTTGAACTTGCTCCAAGGTTCCTCTTTCTTGTCCAAGCTAGGCCCTTCATTTGTAAGCAAAACAAATGTATCCAATTTAGGCAGCATCATATTCTCATGAACTTTAGAATCATTACCAAGAAACGAAAGTACCTGATATTTTAATTGGCGTGCGCGAGCTCTAGTAATTGGTCCAGTATGTATAGAAGCAGGGGCTGTGGGTGTAACAATGGTATTGATGTCCTCATCAGAAGTACGCGAAGTTGCAGCTATGGCGAACTTTTAATCTAAACAAAACCCAAAGTCTAAACGGTGCCCTAAGGGCTGTATATATGGAGGAAGAGGAGGGGATTTCGTGGCCCTTGAAGGAGGGGTCCGAAACCAACCCTATCTCTTGTTTCCCCACACATACGGACTCTAAAAACAGCCTATACTCAAGTATTTCGAAATTACATGGGCCTGGCCCAATAATAAGGTGACGCAGCACCTATAATAGCCTCTGGACGAAATTTATGAAGTGACATCTTGTATATTTCGTCCAAGGCTTCCTGCACTCATTATGGTGGCTTCAAAGTCCTGAAATCATCACTTGTAACTCCGTTCTTGTTCCCCTTGTGCATGCCATCATCTCCATGCTTGAACTTGCTCCAAGGTTCCTCTTTCTTGTCCAAGCTAGGGCCTTCATTTGTAAGCAAAACAAATGTATCCAATTTAGGCAGCATCATATTCTCATGAACTTTAGAATCATTACCAAGAAACGAAAGTACCTGATAATTTAATTGGCGTGCGCGAGCTCTAGTAATTGGGCCAGTATGTATAGAAGCAGGGGCTGTGGGTGTAACAATGGTATTGCTGTCCTCATCAGTTTCTATTGCTGCTAACCATGGCAGGATCACAAGCCGACGAGATTGACTGGGAGAACATGACGAACAAGGAGTTGCATGATAAATTTCAGCAAATGATGAGTGGCCAGGTGGGAGATGTGCTAAACAGATTTGAAGAGGCCATGGAGAAGATAGATGGCATGGAGAAGTCGTTCGAGACAAAGCTGGATAACAAGTTTAATGAATTGCTCACGCGTCTTCCCCAACCACCACCGGCTGCACCTGTCGCACCTCTGCAACGACAACAACAACGCCCCCTTCCAAATCAGTTCGGACGAGCGAAGCGTGTTCCTCTTGAGGATGGCCAAACTTCTGGTGCTGCTGTACCTACTGTTGATGCTTCTTTGGCTTCTGCTCCTGCTGCTGCTGGTGCCGAGGAGGAGGATGATTACGCGGGCGATTATGAGGATGAGGTTGATCAAAATCATAACTACGTGCAACCACCAGCACCAGGTCGTCCACATGCAAATAATCGCAATGGTAGGTCTGCACCACCACTTCAGGTACGAGATCATGACCATCTTCCTAAATTAAAATTGAATATTCCACCATTCGAGGGTAGATATGTTCCTGATATATATCTTACTTGGGAGTTAGAAACTGAACAACGTTTTACATGTTTACAATATCCGGAGGAACGACGTGTTGCTGCTGCTGTTTGTGCTTTCACTAGTTTTGCATGTGTATGGTGGTCTGAACATTGTAGATTATATCCTATTCCAGCTACGTGGGCTGCTTTGAAAACTGCTATGCGTACTCGTTGGGTTCCACCATATTATCAACGTGAATTACTTCAAAAATTGCAGCGCTTAAGACAAGGAAAAAATTCTGTAGAAGAATATTATCAGGAATTACAAACTGGCATGATTAGATGTGGTATTGTTGAGGAGAATGAAGCTATGCTTGCACGTTTCATGGGTGGATTAAATAGAGAGATTCAGACCATTCTAGAGTATAAGGAGTATAATAATATCACTCGTTTATTCCATCTTGCTTGTAAAGCTGAACGTGAAGTGCAGGATCGACAGGCATTGGCGCGAACTAATTTTTCTGCAGGTCGATCTTCATCATGGACACCGCATGCCTCCTCTACTCCCACACGTCCTACTGCGGCACCACTAACTTCAGCCGCCAATTCCAATCGAGATACAAGAAAACAGGCACCACCACCACCATCTGCCAAGAGTACACCTTCTGGGCCTGCCCAGAGCTCTTCTTCATCTATGGCATCAACAGGGCACACACATGATATTATTTGTCGTCGTTGTAAGGGAAGAGGTCATTATGCGAGAGAATGCCAATCTCCGCGTGTTATGATTGCTACTGAGGATGGTGGGTATGAGTCCGCTAGTGACTATGATGCGGAGACTTTGGCTCTTATTACAAGTGAAGAACACGGTGGAGATGATTCTGATCATGAGACGCAATGCATGACTCCTGAAGACGCTGACAGGTATGAATGTTTAGTTGCTCAACGTGTTTTGAGTGTGCAGGTCACACAAGCTGAGCAAAATCAGAGGCATAATTTGTTCCATACAAAGGGAGTTGTGAAGGAACGTTCTGTTCGCGTCATCATAGATGGAGGGAGCTGCAACAACTTGGCTAGCATGGAGATGGTGGAGAAGCTATCTCTCACCACAAGACCACATCCACATCCTTACTATATCCAATGGTTCAACAACAGCGGCAAGGTTAAGGTAACACGTACTGTTCGTGTGCATTTTAGTATCTCTACATATGCTGATTATGTTGATTGTGATGTGGTACCCATGCAAGCATGTTCATTATTACTTGGTAGACCATGGCAATTTGATAAAAATTCTGTACACCATGGTAGAAACAATCAGTATACTCTTGTTCACAAGGATAAACATATTACTTTGCTTCCTATGACTCCTGATTCTATTTTGAAAGATGATATTAATAGAGCTAGTAAAGCAAAACAGGAGAAAAATAAGAGTGAAAATCAGATTGTGGCAAAAGAATTTGAGCAACAAATGAAGCCTAATAATAAACCATCTAGTGTTGCTTCTGAAATTAAATTGAAAAGTGCATGCTTACTTGCCACCAAATCTGATATTGATGATCTAGATTTCAGCAATTCTGTTTGCTATGCTTTTGTGTGCAAAGAGGCGTTATTTTCATTCGAGGACGTGCCTTCCTCTTTGCCTCCTGCGGTCACTAACATTTTGCAGGAGTTCGCTGACGTCTTTCCACAAGACGTGCCACCGGGATTACAACCTATTCGCGGGATTGAGCATCAGATTGACTTAATTCCCGGTGCTTCGTTGCCAAACCGTGCGCCATACCGTACCAATCCAGAGGAGACGAAGGAGATTATGCGTCAAGTACAGGAGTTGCTCGACAAAGGTTATATACGCGAATCCCTTAGTCCTTGTGCTGTTCCTGAGAATATGATGCTGCCTAAATTGGATACATTTGTTTTGCTTACAAATGAAGGGCCTAGCTTGGACAAGAAAGAGGAACCTTGGAGCAAGTTCAAGCATGGAGATGATGGCATGCACAAGGGGAACAAGAACGGAGTTACAAGTGATGATTTCAGGACTTTGAAGCCACCATAATGAGTGCAGGAAGCCTTGGACGAAATATACAAGATGTCACTTCATAAATTTCGTCCAGAGGCTATTATAGGTGCTGCGTCACCTTATTATTGGGCCAGGCCCATGTAATTTCGAAATACTTGAGTATAGGCTGTTTTTAGAGTCCGTATGTGTGGGGAAACAAGAGATAGGGTTGGTTTCGGACCCCTCCTTCAAGGGCCACGAAATCCCCTCCTCTTCCTCCATATATACAGCCCTTAGGGCACCGTTTAGACTTTGGGTTTTGTTTAGATTAAAAGTTCGCCATAGCTGCAACTTCGCGTACTTCTGATGAGGACATCAATACCATTGTTACACCCACAGCCCCTGCTTCTATACATACTGGACCAATTACTAGAGCTCGCGCACGCCAATTAAAATATCAGGTACTTTCGTTTCTTGGTAATGATTCTAAAGTTCATGAGAATATGATGCTGCCTAAATTGGATACATTTGTTTTGCTTACAAATGAAGGGCCTAGCTTGGACAAGAAAGAGGAACCTTGGAGCAAGTTCAAGCATGGAGATGATGGCATGCACAAGGGGAACAAGAACGGAGTTACAAGTGATGATTTCAGGACTTTGAAGCCACCATAATGAGTGCAGGAAGCCTTGGACGAAATATACAAGATGTCACTTCATAAATTTCGTCCAGAGGCTATTATGGGTGCTGCGTCACCTTATTATTGGGCCAGGCCCATGTAATTTCGAAATACTTGAGTATAGGCTGTTTTTAGAGTCCGTATGTGTGGGGATTTGTTTAGTTAAAAGTTAGCCATTGCA
Source organism: Thinopyrum elongatum (assembly GCA_011799875.1). Taxonomy (NCBI): domain Eukaryota; kingdom Viridiplantae; phylum Streptophyta; class Magnoliopsida; order Poales; family Poaceae; genus Thinopyrum; species Thinopyrum elongatum. The sequence goes on along the minus strand of JAAAXO010000625.1, from coordinate 905,131 downwards.
ACTTCGTGTACTTCGTTTGTGTCCAACGACCAGACCAAGACCGCTTTTGGATCCCCACCTTTATCAATACTTCATCTATATTCGCAATATTCAGATTGCATTATCATATTCTTGCTTGTTCTTCGATTGCGTGCAGGAATAGACCTTCGTGGTCAGGCTGATCGTGCTTCCAGCATCGTCAGTAACCTCAGGAGATTGGTTTAGCGATTGCTAAGGCACAACGTCGTGCACGTTTGTAGTCGGATCGTCAAAGTCGGCTCCACCAAATCGATAGTTATCATCTCATCGAAAGATCGGGACACCTTTGCCTCTACTTCGTTTGTGTTCAACGACCAGACAAAGACGTCACAGAACCCCACCTCGATCAATAAAGCTTTCATCTTATATTCGCAATATCCAGATTGCAAATCTTAGTTTCTTGCTTGTTCTTCGTTTGCTTGCAGGAGATAGACCCTCGGGGTCAGGTTGATTGTGCTCCGGCGTGGTCAATAACCTCTCGGAGTTGGTTTAGCGATTGCTAAGGCGCGACGTCCTCGCACGTTCGTAGTCGGATCGTCAAAGTCTACTCCACCAAAAACGATAGATATCATCTCATCGAAAGATCGGGACACCCTCGCCTCTATCAAGTGGTATCAGATTCCCAGGTTGCTCGGTGAGATTTACAGTTTTTCGTAGTTTAGATCGAGTCTGTTCTTCATACCTACAGTCCAGGAAAAAGCCAAAAAAAAAATTAGGGATAGTTCATCATATCCGAACCAATCTGAGCCTTTGCATAATCTTTTTAGGGTTTTTGCTTTGTTGAATTTGCGGTTGCATCGTCGTGTCAAGTTGCTGGTCTTAGCGTCTAGTTCTTTAGAGTTTCGAGTTCTGTTCACAAGTTGTCACGCCGCCGCCGCACCATCATCATCGCCCCTACCATATACCACCACAGCTTATCTGCTATTTCTCTGAGTCCATATACCACCACCGATCCGAGTCCATATACCACCACCGATCCGAGTCCATATACCACCACCAATCCGAGCCCACATATACTACCGTCATATACCATCACCAGTCCGAGTTCCACCATATTCATCTCTGCCACCAGTCCTAGTCTGAGTGCAGTATTTATTCCTTTATTTTAGCGTTCCAGATCACGCGATACTACGAGCCGTGAACAAGTCGGATTCCCCAATTTTCGTGCTACCCACAGAAGAAAAAACTAAGTCTGGAAAATTCTGGCTAGGCAGTTTTTAGACCATTTGTAGACTTTTTCGAAAAAAAATTGTTGCGGAGCAAAAAAAAAAAGAGGAAAAAAAGGGTGCAAAAAAAAAAGAAAAAAATTCAGAGTGTGCTACTCCCTTGTTTACGTGCAGCGCCGTGATTTTTGTTAGTGTTCTAGGCTCGCGTCTCTAGCACGGTCTAGCCTAGGACCAGCACAGTACCGTCGTTGAGAGTTTATTCAACATTGCATCTCTGAATTGATTATTGCTGACCCTTTTTGCTACCATATCATAAGCCTTCCCAGCTCCACATACATCTACATCGTGCGTTTGACACCACCTGGCAATCGCTCTGTCCAAGCTCTGAGAGTTTTGACTACAAAGGTTGCCGATCACCACCTGCTGCTGGGTAAGAACTGGTAAGAATTTGAGATTTGCTTGACGGATTTGTGACACCACACCACACCACCACCACTTTCTAGTAGTCTGTAGGATCATATTCTTGTGTGTTTCTATTGCTGCTAACCATGGCAGGATCACAAGCCGACGAGATTGACTGGGAGAACATGACGAACAAGGAGTTGCATGATAAATTTCAGCAAATGATGAGTGGCCAGGTGGGAGATGTGCTAAACAGATTTGAAGAGGCCATGGAGAAGATAGATGGCATGGTGATGAGGACATCAATACCATTGTTACACCCACAGCCCCTGCTTCTATACATACTGGACCAATTACTAGAGCTCGCGCACGCCAATTAAAATATCAGGTACTTTCGTTTCTTGGTAATGGTTCTAAAGTTCATGAGAATATGATGCTGCCTAAATTGGATACATTTGTTTTGCTTACAAATGAAGGGCCTAGCTTGGACAAGAAAGAGGAACCTTGGAGCAAGTTCAAGCATGGAGATGATGGCATGCACAAGGGGAACAAGAACGGAGTTACAAGTGATGATTTCAGGACTTTGAAGCCACCATAATGAGTGCAGGAAGCCTTGGACGAAATATACAAGATGTCACTTCATAAATTTCGTCCAGAGGCTATTATAGGTGCTGCGTCACCTTATTTTTGGGCCAGGCCCATGTAATTTCGAAATACTTGAGTATAGGCTGTTTTTAGAGTCCGTATGTGTGGGGAAACAAGAGATAGGGTTGGTTTCGGACCCCTCCTTCAAGGGCCACGAAATCCCCTCCTCTTCCTCCATATATACAGCCCTTAGGGCACCGTTTAGACTTTGGGGTTTGTTTAGATTAAAAGTTCGCCATAGCTGCAACTTCGCGTACTTCGTTTGTGTTCAACGACCAGACCAAGACGTCACAGAACCCCACCTTGATCAATAAAGCTTTCATCTTATATTCGCAATACCCAGATTGCAAATCTTAGTTTCTTGCTTGTTCTTCGTTTGCTTGCAGGTGATGAGGACATCAATACCATTGTTACACCCACAGCCCCTGCTTCTATACATACTGGACCAATTACTAGAGCTCGCGCACGCCAATTAAATTATCAGGTACTTTCGTTTCTTGGTAATGATTCTAAAGTTCATGAGAATATGATGCTGCCTAAATTGGATACATTTGTTTTGCTTACAAATGAAGGCCCTAGCTTGGACAAGAAAGAGGAACCTTGGAGCAAGTTCAAGCATGGAGATGATGGCATGCACAAGGGGAACAAGAACGGAGTTACAAGTGATGATTTCAGGACTTTGAAGCCACCATAATGAGTGCAGGAAGCCTTGGACGAAATATACAAGATGTCACTTCATAAATTTCGTCCAGAGGCTATTATAGGTGCTGCGTCACCTTATTATTGGGCCAGGCCCATGTAATTTCGAAATACTTGAGTATAGGCTGTTTTTAGAGTCCGTATGTGTGGGGAAACAAGAGATAGGGTTGGTTTCGGACCCCTCCTTCAAGGGCCACGAAATCCCCTCCTCTTCCTCCATATATACAGCCCTTAGGGCACCGTTTAGACTTTGGGTTTTGTTTAGATTAAAAGTTCGCCATAGCTGCAACTTCGCGTACTTCTGATGAGGACATCAATACCATTGTTACACCCACAGCCCCTGCTTCTATACATACTGGACCAATTACTAGAGCTCGCGCACGCCAATTAAAATATCAGGTACTTTCGTTTCTTGGTAATGATTCTAAAGTTCATGAGAATATGATGCTGCCTAAATTGGATACATTTGTTTTGCTTACAAATGAAGGGCCTAGCTTGGACAAGAAAGAGGAACCTTGGAGCAAGTTCAAGCATGGAGATGATGGCATGCACAAGGGGAACAAGAACGGAGTTACAAGTGATGATTTCAGGACTTTGAAGCCACCATAATGAGTGCAGGAAGCCTTGGACGAAATATACAAGATGTCACTTCATAAATTTCGTCCAGAGGCTATTATGGGTGCTGCGTCACCTTATTATTGGGCCAGGCCCATGTAATTTCGAAATACTTGAGTATAGGCTGTTTTTAGAGTCCATATGTGTGGGGAAACAAGAGATAGGGTTGGTTTCGGACCCCTCCTTCAAGGGCCACGAAATCCCCTCCTCTTCCTCCATATATACAGCCCTTAGGGCACCGTTTAGACTTTGGGTTTTGTTTAGATTAAAAGTTCGCCATAGCTGCAACTTCGCGTACTTCGTTTGTGTTCAACGACCAGACCAAGACGTCACAGAACCCCACCTTGATTAATAAAGCTTTCATCTTATATTCGCAATATCTAGATTGCAAATCTTAGTTTCTTGCTTGTTCTTCGTTTGCTTGCAGGAGATAGACCCTCGTGGTCAGGTTGATTGTGCTCCGGCGTGGTCAATAACCTCTCGGAGTTGGTTTAGCGATTGCTAAGGCGCGACGTCCTCGCACGTTCGTAGTCGGATCGTCAAAGTCTACTCCACCAAAAACGATAGCTATCATCTCATCGAAAGATCGGGACACCCTCACCTCTATCAAGTGGTATCAGATTTTCAGGTTGCTCGGTGAGATTTTACAGTTTTTCGTAGTTTAGATCGAGTCTGTTCTTCTGATGAGGACATCAATACCATTGTTACACCCACAGCCCCTGCTGCTATACATACTGGACCAATTACTAGAGCTCGCGCACGCCAATTAAATTATCAGGTACTTTCGTTTCTTGGTAATGATTCTAATGTTCATGAGAATATGATGCTGCCTAAATTGGATACATTTGTTTTGCTTACAAATGAAGGGCCTAGCTTGGACAAGAAAGAGGAACCTTGGAGCAAGTTCAAGCATGGAGATGATGGCATGCGCAAGGGGAAAAAGAACGGAGTTACAAGTGATGATTTCAGGACTTTGAAGCCACCATAAGGAGTGCAGGAAGCCTTGGACGAAATATACAAGATGCCACTTCATAAATTTCGTCCAGAGGCTATTATAGGTGCTGCGTCACCTTATTATTGGGCCAGGCCCATGTAATTTCGAAATACTTGAGTATAGGCTATTTTTAGAGTCCGTATGTGTGGGGAAACAAGAGATAGGGTTGGTTTCGGACCCCTCCTTCAAGGGCCACGAAATCCCCCCCTCTTCCTCCATATATACAGCCCTTAGGGCACCGTTTAGACTTTGGGTTTTGTTTAGATTAAAAGTTCGCCATAGCTGCAACTTCGCGTACTTCGTTTGTGTTCAACGACCAGACTAAGACGTCACAGAACCCCACCTTGATCAATAAAGCTTTCATCTTATATTCGCAATATCCAGATTGCAAATCTTAGTTTCTTGCTTGTTCTTCGTTTGCTTGCAGGAGATAGACCCTCGTGGTCAGGTTGATTGTGCTCCGGCGTGGTCAATAACCTCTCGGAGTTGGTTTAGCGATTGCTAAGGCGCGACGTCCTCGCACGTTCGTAGTCGGATCGTCAAAGTCTACTCCACCAAAAACGATAGCTATCATCTCATCGAAAGATCGGGACACCCTCGCCTCTATCAAGTGGTACCGTCGTTGAGAGTTTATTCAACATTGCATCTCTGAATTGATTATTGCTGACCCTTTTTGCTACCATATCATAAGCCTTCCCAGCTCCACATACATCTAGATCGTGTGTTTGACACCATGATGAGGACATCAATACCATTGTTACACCCACAGCCCCTGCTTCTATACATACTGGACCAATTACTAGAGCTCGCGCACGCCAATTAAAATATCAGGTACTTTCGTTTCTTGGTAATGATTCTAAAGTTCATGAGAATATGATGCTGCCTAAATTGGATACATTTGTTTTGCTTACAAATGAAGGGCCTAGCTTGGACAAGAAAGAGGAACCTTGGAGCAAGTTCAAGCATGGAGATGATGGCATGCACAAGGGGAACAAGAACGGAGTTACAAGTGATGATTTCAGGACTTTGAAGCCACCATAATGAGTGCAGGAAGCCTTGGACGAAATATACAAGATGTCACTTCATAAATTTCGTCCAGAGGCTATTATGGGTGCTGCGTCACCTTATTATTGGGCCAGGCCCATGTAATTTCGAAATACTTGAGTATAGGCTGTTTTTAGAGTCCGTATGTGTGGGGATTTGTTTAGTTAAAAGTTAGCCATTGCAACTTCGTGTACTTCGTTTGTGTCCAACGACCAGACCAAGACCGCTTTTGGATCCCCACCTTTATCAATACTTCATCTATATTCGCAATATTCAGATTGCATTATCATATTCTTGCTTGTTCTTCGATTGCGTGCAGGAATAGACCTTCGTGGTCAGGCTGATCGTGCTTCCAGCATCGTCAGTAACCTCAGGAGATTGGTTTAGCGATTGCTAAGGCACAACGTCGTGCACGTTTGTAGTCGGATCGTCAAAGTCGGCTCCACCAAATCGATAGTTATCATCTCATCGAAAGATCGGGACACCTTTGCCTCTATCAAGTGGTATCAGTTTTCAGGTTGCTCGGTGAGAATTTCCAGTTTTCCCTAGATTAGATTTATTTTCTTACCTATTGTCCAAAAAAAAAAGCCACAAAAAAAAAGTTAGATCTATTCATCCTTTGTCCAAGCCAGTCTGAGCCTTTGCAATTTTCTTTTCATTGCTTGCATAGTTGAATTATCGGTTACATCGTCGTGTCGAGTTGCTGGTCTTAGCGTCTAGTTCTTTAGAGTTTCGAGTTCTGTTCACAAGTTGTCACGCCGCCGCCGCACCATCATCATCGCCCCTACCATATACCACCACAGCTTATCTGCTATTTCTCTGAGTCCATATACCACCACCGATCCGAGTCCATATACCACCACCGATCCGAGTCCATATACCACCACCAATCCGAGCCCACATATACTACCGTCATATACCATCACCAGTCCGAGTTCCACCAGATTCATCTCTGCCACCAGTCCTAGTCCGAGTCCAGTATTTATTCCTTTATTTTAGAGTGCCAGATCACGCGATACTACGAGTCGTGAACAAGTCGGATTCCCCAATTTTCGTGCTACCCGCAGAAGAAAAATAGTTCCAGTTTCAAAAAAAAAAAAAACTAAGTCTGGAAAATTCTGGCTAGGCAGTTTTTAGACCATTTGTAGACTTTTTCGAAAAAAAATTGTTGCGGAGCAAAAAAAAAAAATTCAGAGTGTGCTCCTCCCTTGTTTACGTGCAGCGCCGTGATTTTTGTTAGTGTTCTAGGCTCGCGTCTCTAGCACGGTCTAGCCTAGGACCAGCACAGTACCGTCGTTGAGAGTTTATTCAACATTGCATCTCTGAATTGATTATTGCTGACCCTTTTTGCTACCATATCATAAGCCTTCCCAGCTCCACATACATCTACATCGTGTGTTTGACACCACCTGGCAATCGCTCTGTCCATGCTCTGAGAGTTTTGACTACAAAGGTTGCCGATCACCACCTGCTGCTGGGTAAGAACTGGTAAGAATTTGAGATTTGCTTGACGGATTTGTGACACCACACCACACCACCACCACTTTCTAGTAGTCTGTAGGATCATATTCTCGTGTGTTTCTATTGCTGCTAACCATGGCAGGATCACAAGCCGACGAGATTGACTGGGAGAACATGACGAACAAGGAGTTGCATGATAAATTTCAGCAAATGATGAGTGGCCAGGTGGGAGATGTGCTAAACAGATTTGAAGAGGCCATGGAGAAGATAGATGGCATGGAGAAGTCGTTCGAGACAAAGCTGGATAACAAGTTTAATGAATTGCTCACGCGTCTTCCCCAACCACCACCGGCTCCACCTGTCGCACCTCTGCAACGACAACAACAACGCCCCCTTCCAAATCAGTTCGGACGAGCGAAGCGTGTTCCTCTTGAGGATGGCCAAACTTCTGGTGCTGCTGTACCTACTGTTGATGCTTCTTTGGCTCCTGCTCCTGCAGCTGCTGGTGCCGAGGAGGAGGATGATTACGCGGGCGATTATGAGGATGAGGTTGATCAAAATCATAACTACGTGCAACCACCAGCACCAGGTCGTCCACATGCAAATAATCGCAATGGTAGGCCTGCACCACCACTTTAGGTACGAGATCATGACCATCTTCCTAAATTAAAATTGAATATTCCACCATTCGAGGGTAGATATGTTCCTGATATATATCTTACTTGGGAGTTAGAAACTGAACAACGTTTTACATGTTTACAATATCCCGAGGAACGACGTGTTGCTGCTGCTGTTTGTGCTTTCACTAGTTTTGCATGTGTATGGTGGTCTGAACATTGTAGATTATATCCTATTCCAGCTACGTGGGCTGCTTTGAAAACTGCTATGCGTACTCGTTGGGTTCCACCATATTATCAACGTGAATTACTTCAAAAATTGCAGCGCTTAAGACAAGGAAAAAATTCTGTAGAAGAATATTATCAGGAATTACAAACTGGCATGATTAGATGTGGTATTGTTGAGGAGAATGAAGCCTTCAAGGGCCACGAAATCCCCCCCTCTTCCTCCATATATACAGCCCTTAGGGCACCATTTAGACTTTGGGATTTGTTTAGTTAAAAGTTAGCCATTGCAACTTCGTGTACTTCGTTTGTGTCCAACGACCAGACCAAGACCGCTTTCGGATCCCCACCTCTATCAATACTTCATCTATATTCGCAATATTCAGATTGCATTATCATATTCTTGCTTGTTCTTCGATTGCGTGCAGGAATAGACCTTCGTGGTCAGGCTGATCGTGCTTTCAGTATCGTCAGTAACCTCGGGAGATTGGTTTAGCGATTGCTAAGGCGCAACGTCGTGCACGTTTGTAGTCGGATCGTCAAAGTCGACTCCACCAAATCGATAGCTATCATCTCATCGAAAGATCGGGACACCCCCGCCTCTATCACTTTTTGCCATCCCCGGCGACAGAAGGTGGTCCGCGGCAAGGATTGAGGCGATCTCGCCGCAGAATACGAGAAGCTCACAATCGCCACTACCAGGATCCTCCGCTTGAAGGCTGCCGGGCTGACAATGGAGATGATCGGCTTCGAATTCCTCCGCCGCCGCATCGCCCCTCTGCAGAATAGGGGGAGGCCAGCCTGGGAGAATAAGAACGTAGCGGATGTCATGAGGCTGCGCCCCGGGCTGAACAACAACTTGACTGTTATGCAGCTTGGCGCTCTCCGCCAGAAGTTATTCCAGCGCGAAGACAAGCACCGGCTGTCGGCAAGGATCGTCCCCTTGTGCAACAACTCTGCGCTGGGGTCGATCATTGCTTTCTTGCCGATGTTCAACGCCCACGGCCTTGACCCGACCTGGGTCGAGCCAAGCGAGGAAGAAGCGCAGAAATTCTTCGACAATCTGACGGAAAAGCCTGTCCGGTAAGAGCCAGATCTTATTCGCGCCACCACGGATCAGGAGGTAGCATACATCGCTACCAGAGTGGAGGAAGCGAATCTTGCCGCGGAGGCCGGCAGCGTTGGCTTCATAGAGTGGGAAGCCAGCGAGGCAGAGGTGGTAATGGAGACGAAGCCTGCCGGGGAGGACGAGGTTGCTGGGGAGGAGAGCGGCGCAGCCGCTGAAATCTCGTCCGGCGAGGACCCAGTCGAAGAAGAAGAGATGCGAGAAGAGCCCCCTCGCCCGAGGAAGAAAGCGAGGCGTGTTCTTCGGAAGGCTGCGTCTGACATCCCGGCAAGCCAGCCCTCTCCGAGCGGCGAAGCCCCCGGCAAGAAAGTGGCCGGCAAGACTGGACCGCGGCAGAGGGCCCGTCAACAGCCTGCACGGCGTGCGAGGCCCGCACCAGCGGCCACTGCTGGGGCGGCAGGAGGGTCTCGCACCACCGCACCGGAAGCTGCCCCGGCGCCTGCCACAGCCAAGCGGCCTAGGACTCCTCCTCCGCCTCCCCACTCAGACACCGCAATGGAGGTCGACTTCGACATCTCCAGCTTTAGTCCGGAGCGAGAGGAAGAAGAGTAAGTACTTTGCCACAGCTTTTGATGAGGACATGACTACCTTGGATACGACCAAAAATATTGCATACATGTATATTTGTGAGGTGATTTCTAATGCAAACTATGCAATAATTTATTTGTGTCATCCACGACAAAAATACTTCACAAACTTTTGTGCCATGTCTAATTGCAGGTGTATGGGACATTTGTACAATTCACATATGAAGATAAGGGAAAAAGAGAAGTTTAGGTGCTGTTTAAAAAGTCCTCTCACGTCACTTTTGGGCCAAGAGAAGATAGAGTCCAAGTCTCTCACGTTCTGGATTCAGATTCGGACTGCACAGACATACCTGACTCAAAACACCAAGAACTTTTTCATACGGACTCCGAATTGGGTGATTCTTTTTTTGTTGGAAAGTAGATTTCGTGCTGTTTCCAACCCAATTGGATTCACCTTAAAATTCATCCGGAGCGTTGAGTTATCAATGAAACAATCTGATGCTGCAGCAGAATCCGAGTCAAACTACAAGTCCAAAGGTGTTGCATCACCTCCACTTGGGCCCATGAGCCTTGTACGACCTAGGGTTAGTTTTAGGCTGCCTTGGGACGTCCTCCCACCTCCTTGGCCGCCACCCCTTACTCCTATATAAGTAGATCCATCTAGTAGCTTTTTCCTTGGGATTTGTTTAGTTAAAAGTTAGCCATTGCAACTTCGTGTACTTCGTTTGTGTCCAACGACCAGACGAAGACCGCTTTTGGATCCCCACCATTATCAATACTTCATCTATATTCGCAATATTCAGATTGCATTATCATATTCTTGCTTGTTCTTCGATTGCGTGCAGGAATAGACCTTCGTGGTCAGGCTGATCGTGCTTCCAGCATCGTCAGTAACCTCGGGAGATTGGTTTAGCGATTGCTAAGGCGCAACGTCATGCATGTTTGTAGTCGGATCGTCAAAGTCAACTCCACCAAATCGATAGTTACCATCTCATCGAAAGATCGGGACACCCCACCTCTATCAAGTGGTATCAGATTTTCAGGTTGCTCGGTGAGATTTTACAGTTTTTCGTAGTTTAGATCGAGTCTGTTCTTCATACCTACAGTCCACGAAAAAGCCAGAAAAAATTAAGGTTAATTCATCATATCCGAACCAATCTGAGTCTTTGCATAATCTTTTTAGGGTGTTTGCATTATTGAATTATCGGTTGCATCGTCGTGTCGAGTTGTTGGTCTTAGTGTCTAGTTCCTTTAGAGTTTCGAGTTCTGTTCACATTAGTCACGTCGCCGCTGCATCATTATCCCTTCCGTTGTCCACAACCTCTCATCCATCAAATTCCACCACATGCTACCCACCGTTCATTGTCATAATCATAGCTGACGCCGTTCATATCTTCGCTTGATCCAATCTGCATCTTATCTAGTTTGTTTTGGAAAGAGAGAAAAAAAAAGTCAAAAAAAAAGAGAAAAAAAGTCAGAGAAAAAAAAAGAGAGAAAGAAAAAGAAAAAAAAGTGTGAGAAAAAAAAAGAGAGAAGAAAAAAAAACAAAATTCGAATCTATCTAGACTCAATCTCGTAGCTGAATTCGGATTCGAATCTATTCTACGCACTGTTTAGTAAAACAGGCGTATCTTCCTCATACGAAGTCCGTTTTGACTCCGTGAGTACTCAAATTAAAGCTAGCGACGAGGCGCATCTAAATAGTTGCAGAAGCTAGTTCAATATTTGACACCTCAAAATCGGCTTCTAAATAGGTCTTTTTGCCCTCCGAAGTTCATGAACACAGCTTGTTCCAGTTTTTCAGGCCAGTTTTAGAATTTTTAGACTCCTCATATCAACTCGGAATTGAGTGATTCTTTTTGCATTTGAAAGCTTGAGTCAGTGCCATTCTTGAGAAAAAATTATCAGAAAATTGGCAAAAACTTTTCAGAGAAAAGTTGGAGAGAAAGTTGTTGGTATATCCTGCTTGGCAGTTATTTCACATCATTATCTTTACTGCTATTGTGGTATTCACTTTTATCTTACTGTCCAGAGCTACTTCATATCCTTTATTGATGTTAGTTGTGCTACGCCGTGCCCTCATTACTGTTCTAGGCTCGCGTCTCTAGTTCGGTCTAGCCTAGGACCAGCACAGTACCGTCGTTGAGTGTTTATTCAACATTGCATCTCTGAATTGATTATTGCTAATCTTTTGCTACCAAATATTTAAGCCTTCCAACTCCACATATTTCTACACCGTGTATACGTACGTTCTCCTGGCAATCGTTTTACTCAATCTTCGGAGTTATTTGACACCGCTGGTTGCCTGTCACCACCTGCTGCATGGTAAGAACTTGTAAGATATTGATATTTAATACACTGTGAGCGTTTTACCACCACATCCTAGTAGTTCATAGGAACATTATTCTTGGATTTTGTTTCTTATTTTCTACTAACTATGGCAGGTTCCGGAGTTGTTAGTTCTTGGGCTTCATCGATCGTGGGAGATTTGCCATCACCTAAGAAAATACAACAACCGCCACAAGAGGAGCAATTACATCAGAATGCACATAATCAGGTTAAAGTTTCCATGCCACCATTTACTGGTCGTTTTAGGCCTGATTTATATATTGAATGGGAGTACGAAATAAATGATATATTTGCTTCCCATAATTTTGATGAGCGTGGAAAATTTCAAGCTGCGGTTAGTACTTTTAGTAGCTTTGCTTTAGTTTGTGATGAGGACATCAATACCATTGTTACACCCACAGCCCCTGCTGCTATACATACTGGACCAATTACTAGAGCTCGCGCACGCCAATTAAATTATCAGGTACTTTCGTTTCTTGGTAATGATTCTAATGTTCATGAGAATATGATGCTGCCTAAATTGGATACATTTGTTTTGCTTACAAATGAAGGGCCTAGCTTGGACAAGAAAGATGAACCTTGGAGCAAGTTCAAGCATGGAGATGATGGCATGCGCAAGGGGAACAAGAACGGAGTTACAAGTGATGATTTCAGGACTTTGAAGCCACCATAAGGAGTGCAGGAAGCCTTGGACGAAATATACAAGATGCCACTTCATAAATTTCGTCCAGAGGCTATTATAGGTGCTGCGTCACCTTATTATTGGGCCAGGCCCATGTAATTTCGAAATACTTGAGTATAGGCTATTTTTAGAGTCCGTATGTGTCGGGAAACAAGAGATAGGGTTGGTTTCGGACCCCTCCTTCAAGGGCCACGAAATTCCCCCCGCTTCCTCCATATATACAGCCCTTAGGGCACCGTTTAGACTTTGGGTTTTGTTTAGATTAAAAGTTCGCCATAGCTGCAACTTCGCGTACTTCGTTTGTGTTCAACGACCAGACCAAGACGTCACAGAACCCCACCTTGATCAATAAAGCTTTCATCTTATATTCGCAATATCCAGATTGCAAATCTTAGTTTCTTGCTTGTTCTTCGTTTGCTTGCAGGAGATAGACCCTCGTGGTCAGGTTGATTGTACTCCGGCGTGGTCAATAACCTCTCGGAGTTGGTTTAGCGATTGCTAAGGCGCGACGTTCTCGCACGTTCGTAGTCGGATCGTCAAAGTCTACTCCACCAAAAACGATTGCTATCATCTCATCGAAAGATCGGGACACCCTCGCCTCTATCAAGTGGTATCAGATTTCCAGGTTGCTCGGTGAGATTTACAGTTTTTCGTAGTTTAGATCGAGTCTGTTCTTCATACCTACAGTCCAGGAAAAAGCCAAAAAAAAAAATTTAGGGTTAGTTCATCATATCCAAACCAATCTGAGCCATTGCATAATCTTTTCTGTATTTGCTTTGTTGAATTTGCGGTTGCATCGTCGTGTCAAGTTGCTGGTCTTAGCGTCTAGTTCTTTAGAGTTTCGAGTTCTGTTCACAAGTAGTCACGCCGCCGCCGCACCATCATCATCGCCCCTACCATATACCACCACAGCTTATCTGCTATTTCTCTGAGTCCATATACCACCACCGATCCGAGTCCATATACCACCACCGATCCGAGTCCATATACCACCACCAATCCGAGCCCACATATACTACCGTCATATACCATCACCAGTCCGAGTTCCACCAGATTCATCTCTGCCACCAGTCCTAGTCCAAGTCCAGTATTTATTCCTTTATTTTAGAGTTCCAGATCACGCGATACTACGAGTCGTGAACAAGTCGGATTCCCCAATTTTCGTGCTACCCGCAGAAGAAAAATAGTTCCAGTTTCAAAAAAAAAACTAAGTCTGGAAAATTCTGGCTAGGCAGTTTTTAGACCATTTGTAGACTTTTTCGAAAAAAAATTGTTGCGGAGCAAAAAAAAAAGAGGAAAAAAAGTGCAAAAAAAAAAGAAAAAAATTCAGAGTGTGCTACTCCCTTGTTTACGTGCAGCGCCGTGATTTTTGTTAGTGTTCTAGGCTCGCGTCTCTAGCACGGTCTAGCCTAGGACCAGCACAGTACCGTCGTTGAGAGTTTATTCAACATTGCATCTCTGAATTGATTATTGCTGACCCTTTTTGCTACCACATCATAAGCCTTCCCAGCTCCACATACATCTACATCGTGCGTTTGACACCACCTGGCAATCGCTCTGTCCAAGCTCTGAGAGTTTTGACTACAAAGGTTGCCGATCACCACCTGCTGCTGGGTAAGAACTGGTAAGAATTTGAGATTTGCTTGACGGATTTGTGACACCACACCACACCACCACCACTTTCTAGTAGTCTGTAGGATCATATTCTTGTGTGTTTCTATTGCTGCTAACCATGGCAGGATCACAAGCCGACGAGATTGACTGGGAGAACATGACGAACAAGGAGTTGCATGATAAATTTCAGCAAATGATGAGTGGCCAGGTGGGAGATGTGCTAAACAGATTTGAAGAGGCCATGGAGAAGATAGATGGCATGGAGAAGTCGTTCGAGACAAAGCTGGATAACAAGTTTAATGAATTGCTCACGCGTCTTCCCCAACCACCACCGGCTGCACCTGTCGCACCTCTGCAACGACAACAACAACGCCCCCTTCCAAATCAGTTCGGACGAGAATCTCTCTATTTAATCCACCCATGAAACGTGCAAGCATAGCTTCATTCTCCTCAACAATACCACATCTAATCATGCCAGTTTGTAATTCCTGATAATATTCTTCTACAGAATTTTTTCCTTGTCTTAAGCGCTGCAATTTTTGAAGTAATTCACGTTGATAATATGGTGGAACCCAACGAGTACGCATAGCAGTTTTCAAAGCAGCCCACGTAGCTGGAATAGGATATAATCTACAATGTTCAGACCACCATACACATGCAAAACTAGTGAAAGCACAAACAGCAGCAGCAACACGTCGTTCCTCGGGATATTGTAAACATGTAAAACGTTGTTCAGTTTCTAACTCCCAAGTAAGATATATATCAGGAACATATCTACCCTCGAATGGTGGAATATTCAATTTTAATTTAGGAAGATGGTCATGATCTCGTACCTAAAGTGGTGGTGCAGGCCTACCATTGCGATTATTTGCATGTGGACGACCTGGTGCTGGTGGTTGCACGTAGTTATGATTTTGATCAACCTCATCCTCATAATCGCCCGCGTAATCATCCTCCTCCTCGGCACCAGCAGCTGCAGGAGCAGGAGCCAAAGAAGCATCAACAGTAGGTACAGCAGCACCAGAAGTTTGGCCATCCTCAAGAGGAACACGCTTCGCTCGTCCGAACTGATTTGGAAGGGGGCGTTGTTGTTGTCGTTGCAGAGGTGCGACAGGTGGAGCCGGTGGTGGTTGGGGAAGACGCGTGAGCAATTCATTAAACTTGTTATCCAGCTTTGTCTCGAACGACTTCTCCATGCCATCTATCTTCTCCATGGCCTCTTCAAATCTGTTTAGCACATCTCCCACCTGGCCACTCATCATTTGCTGAAATTTATCATGCAACTCCTTGTTCGTCATGTTCTCCCAGTCAATCTCGTCGGCTTGTGATCCTGCCATGGTTAGCAGCAATAGAAACACACAAGAATATGATCCTACAGACTACTAGAAGGTGGTGGTGGTGTGGTGTGGTGTCACAAATCCGTCAAGCAAATCTCAAATTCTTACCAGTTCTTACCCAGCAGCAGGTGGTGATCGGCAACCTTTGTAGTCAAAACTCTCAGAGCTTGGACAGAGCGATTGCCAGGTGGTGTCAAACGCACGATGTAGATGTATGTGGAGCTGGGAAGGCTTATGATATGGTAGCAAAAAGGGTCAGCAATAATCAATTCAGAGATGCAATGTTGAATAAACTCTCAACGACGGTACTATGCTGGTCCTAGGCTAGACCGTGCTAGAGACGCGAGCCTAGAACACTAACAAAAATCACGGCGCTGCACGTAAACAAGGGAGGAGCACACTCTGAATTTTTTTCTTTTTTTTTGCACTTTTTTTTTCCTTTTTTTTTTGCTCCGCAACAATTTTTTTTCGAAAAAGTCTACAAATGGTCTAAAAACTGCCTAGCCAGAATTTTCCAGACTTAGTTTTTTTTTTGAAACTGGAACTATTTTTCTTCTGCGGGTAGCACGAAAATTGGGGAATCCGACTTGTTCACGACTCGTAGTATCGCGTGATCTGGAACTCTAAAATAAAGGAATAAATACTGGACTTGGACTAGGACTGGTGGCAGAGATGAATCTGGTGGAACTCGGACTGGTGATGGTATATGACGGTAGTATATGTGGGCTCGGATTGGTGGTGGTATATGGACTCGGATCGGTGGTGGTATATGGACTCGGATCGGTGGTGGTATATGGACTCAGAGAAATAGCAGATAAGCTGTGGTGGTATATGGTAGGGGCGATGATGATGGTGCGGCGGCGGCGTGACTACTTGTGAACAGAACTCGAAACTCTAAAGAACTAGACGCTAAGACCAGCAACTTGACACGACGATGCAACCGCAAATTCAACAAAGCAAATACAGAAAAGATTATGCAATGGCTCAGATTGGTTTGGATATGATGAACTAACCCTAAATTTTTTTTTTTGGCTTTTTCCTGGACTGTAGGTATGAAGAACAGACTCGATCTAAACTACGAAAAACTGTAAATCTCACCGAGCAACCTGGAAATCTGATACCACTTGATAGAGGCGAGGGTGTCCCGATCTTTCGATGAGATGATAGCAATCGTTTTTGGTGGAGTAGACTTTGACGATCCGACTACGAACGTGCGAGAACGTCGCGCCTTAGCAATCGCTAAACCAACTCCGAGAGGTTATTGACCACGCCGGAGTACAATCAACCTGACCACGAGGGTCTATCTCCTGCAAGCAAACGAAGAACAAGCAAGAAACTAAGATTTGCAATCTGGATATTGCGAATATAAGATGAAAGCTTTATTGATCAAGGTGGGGTTCTGTGACGTCTTGGTCTGGTCGTTGAACACAAACGAAGTACGCGAAGTTGCAGCTATGGCGAACTTTTAATCTAAACAAAACCCAAAGTCTAAACGGTGCCCTAAGGGCTGTATATATGGAGGAAGCGGGGGGAATTTCGTGGCCCTTGAAGGAGGGGTCCGAAACCAACCCTATCTCTTGTTTCCCGACACATACGGACTCTAAAAATAGCCTATACTCAAGTATTTCGAAATTACATGGGCCTGGCCCAATAATAAGGTGACGCAGCACCTATAATAGCCTCTGGACGAAATTTATGAAGTGGCATCTTGTATATTTCGTCCAAGGCTTCCTGCACTCCTTATGGTGGCTTCAAAGTCCTGAAATCATCACTTGTAACTCCGTTCTTGTTCCCCTTGCGCATGCCATCATCTCCATGCTTGAACTTGCTCCAAGGTTCATCTTTCTTGTCCAAGCTAGGCCCTTCATTTGTAAGCAAAACAAATGTATCCAATTTAGGCAGCATCATATTCTCATGAACATTAGAATCATTACCAAGAAACGAAAGTACCTGATAATTTAATTGGCGTGCGCGAGCTCTAGTAATTGGTCCAGTATGTATAGCAGCAGGGGCTGTGGGTGTAACAATGGTATTGATGTCCTCATCACAAACTAAAGCAAAGCTACTAAAAGTACTAACCGCAGCTTGAAATTTTCCACGCTCATCAAAATTATGGGAAGCAAATATATCATTTATTTCGTACTCCCATTCAATATATAAATCAGGCCTAAAACGACCAGTAAATGGTGGCATGGAAACTTTAACCTGATTATGTGCATTCTGATGTAATTGCTCCTCTTGTGGCGGTTGTTGTATTTTCTTAGGTGATGGCAAATCTCCCACGATCGATGAAGCCCAAGAACTAACAACTCCGGAACCTGCCATAGTTAGTAGAAAATAAGAAACAAAATCCAAGAATAATGTTCCTATGAACTACTAGGATGTGGTGGTAAAACGCTCACAGTGTATTAAATATCAATATCTTACAAGTTCTTACCATGCAGCAGGTGGTGACAGGCAACCAGCGGTGTCAAATAACTCCGAAGATTGAGTAAAACGATTGCCAGGAGAACGTACGTATACACGGTGTAGAAATATGTGGAGTTGGAAGGCTTAAATATTTGGTAGCAAAAGATTAGCAATAATCAATTCAGAGATGCAATGTTGAATAAACACTCAACGACGGTACTGTGCTGGTCCTAGGCTAGACCGAACTAGAGACGCGAGCCTAGAACAGTAATGAGGGCACGGCGTAGCACAACTAACATCAATAAAGGATATGAAGTAGCTCTGGACAGTAAGATAAAAGTGAATACCACAATAGCAGTAAAGATAATGATGTGAAA
Organism: Thinopyrum elongatum; assembly: GCA_011799875.1. Taxonomy (NCBI): domain Eukaryota; kingdom Viridiplantae; phylum Streptophyta; class Magnoliopsida; order Poales; family Poaceae; genus Thinopyrum; species Thinopyrum elongatum. The sequence goes on along the minus strand of JAAAXO010000625.1, from coordinate 886,824 downwards.
TAACTGCCAAGCAGGATATACCAACAACTTTCTCTCCAACTTTTCTCTGAAAAGTTTTTGCCAATTTTCTGATAATTTTTTCTCAAGAATGGCACTGACTCAAGCTTTCAAATGCAAAAAGAATCACTCAATTCCGAGTTGATATGAGGAGTCTAAAAATTCTAAAACTGGCCTGAAAAACTGGAACAAGCTGTGTTCATGAACTTCGGAGGGCAAAAAGACCTATTTAGAAGCCGATTTTGAGGTGTCAAATATTGAACTAGCTTCTGCAACTATTTAGATGCGCCTCGTCGCTAGCTTTAATTTGAGTACTCACGGAGTCAAAACGGACTTCGTATGAGGAAGATACGCCTGTTTTACTAAACAGTGCGTAGAATAGATTCGAATCCGAATTCAGCTACGAGATTGAGTCTAGATAGATTCGAATTTTGTTTTTTTTTCTTCTCTCTTTTTTTTTCTCACACTTTTTTTTCTTTTTCTTTCTCTCTTTTTTTTTCTCTGACTTTTTTTCTCTTTTTTTTTGACTTTTTTTTTCTCTCTTTCCAAAACAAACTAGATAAGATGCAGATTGGATCAAGCGAAGATATGAACGGCGTCAGCTATGATTATGACAATGAACGGTGGGTAGCATGTGGTGGAATTTGATGGATGAGAGGTTGTGGACAACGGAAGGGATAATGATGCAGCGGCGACGTGACTAATGTGAACAGAACTCGAAACTCTAAAGGAACTAGACACTAAGACCAACAACTCGACACGACGATGCAACCGATAATTCAATAATGCAAACACCCTAAAAAGATTATGCAAAGACTCAGATTGGTTCGGATATGATGAATTAACCTTAATTTTTTCTGGCTTTTTCGTGGACTGTAGGTATGAAGAACAGACTCGATCTAAACTACGAAAAACTGTAAAATCTCACCGAGCAACCTGAAAATCTGATACCACTTGATAGAGGTGGGGTGTCCCGATCTTTCGATGAGATGGTAACTATCGATTTGGTGGAGTTGACTTTGACGATCCGACTACAAACATGCATGACGTTGCGCCTTAGCAATCGCTAAACCAATCTCCCGAGGTTACTGACGATGCTGGAAGCACGATCAGCCTGACCACGAAGGTCTATTCCTGCACGCAATCGAAGAACAAGCAAGAATATGATAATGCAATCTGAATATTGCGAATATAGATGAAGTATTGATAATGGTGGGGATCCAAAAGCGGTCTTCGTCTGGTCGTTGGACACAAACGAAGTACACGAAGTTGCAATGGCTAACTTTTAACTAAACAAATCCCAAGGAAAAAGCTACTAGATGGATCTACTTATATAGGAGTAAGGGGTGGCGGCCAAGGAGGTGGGAGGACGTCCCAAGGCAGCCTAAAACTAACCCTAGGTCGTACAAGGCTCATGGGCCCAAGTGGAGGTGATGCAACACCTTTGGACTTGTAGTTTGACTCGGATTCTGCTGCAGCATCAGATTGTTTCATTGATAACTCAACGCTCCGGATGAATTTTAAGGTGAATCCAATTGGGTTGGAAACAGCACGAAATCTACTTTCCAACAAAAAAAGAATCACCCAATTCGGAGTCCGTATGAAAAAGTTCTTGGTGTTTTGAGTCAGGTATGTCTGTGCAGTCCGAATCTGAATCCAGAACGTGAGAGACTTGGACTCTATCTTCTCTTGGCCCAAAAGTGACGTGAGAGGACTTTTTAAACAGCACCTAAACTTCTCTTTTTCCCTTATCTTCATATGTGAATTGTACAAATGTCCCATACACCTGCAATTAGACATGGCACAAAAGTTTGTGAAGTATTTTTGTCGTGGATGACACAAATAAATTATTGCATAGTTTGCATTAGAAATCACCTCACAAATATACATGTATGCAATATTTTTGGTCGTATCCAAGGTAGTCATGTCCTCATCAAAAGCTGTGGCAAAGTACTTACTCTTCTTCCTCTCGCTCCGGACTAAAGCCGGAGATGTCGAAGTCGACCTCCATTGCGGTGTCTGAGTGGGGAGGCAGAGGAGGAGTCCTAGGCCGCTTGGCTGTGGCAGGCGCCGGGGCAGCTTCCGGTGCGGTGGTGCGAGACCCTCCTGCCGCCCCAGCAGTGGCCGCTGGTGCGGGCCTCGCACGCCGTGCAGGCTGTTGACGGGCCCTCTGCCGCGGTCCGGTCTTGCCGGCCACTTTCTTGCCGGGGGCTTCGCCGCTCGAAGAGGGCTGGCTTGCCGGGATGTCAGACGCAGCCTTCCGAAGAACACGCCTCGCTTTCTTCCTCGGGCGAGGGGGCTCTTCTCGCATCTCTTCTTCTTCGACTGAGTCCTCGCCGGACGAGATTTCAGCGGCTGCGCCGCTCTCCTCCCCAGCAACCTCGTCCTCCCCGGCAGGCTTCGTCTCCATGACCACCTCTGCCTCGCTGGCTTCCCACTCTATGAAGCCAACGCTGCCGGCCTCCGCGGCAAGATTCGCTTCCTCCACTCTGGTAGCGATGTATGCTACCTCCTGATCCGTGTGGCGCGAATAAGATCTGGCTCTTACCGGACAGGCTTTTCCGTCAGATTGTCGAAGAATTTCTGCGCTTCTTCCTCGCTTGGCTCGACCCAGGTCGGGTCAAGGCCGTGGGCGTTGAACATCGGCAAGAAAGCAATGATCGACCCCAGCGCAGAGTTGTTGCACAAGGGGACGATCCTTGCCGACAGCCGGTGCTTGTCTTCGCGCTGGAATAACTTCTGGCGGAGAGCGCCAAGCTGCATAACAGTCAAGTTGTTGTTCAGCCCGGGGCGCAGCCTCATGACATCCGCTACGTTCTTATACTCCCAGGCTGGCCTCCCCCTATTCTGCAGAGGGGCGATGCGGCGGCGGAGGAATTCGAAGCCGATCATCTCCATTGTCAGCCCGGCAGCCTTCAAGCGGAGGATCCTGGTAGTGGCGATTGTGAGCTTCTCGTATTCTGCGGCGAGATCGCCCCAATCCTTGCCGCGGACCACCTTCTATCGCCGGGGATGGCAAAAAGTGATAGAGGCGGGGGTGTCCCGATCTTTCGATGAGATGATAGCTATCGATTTGGTGGAGTCGACTTTGACGATCCGACTACAAACGTGCACGACGTTGCGCCTTAGCAATCGCTAAACCAATCTCCCGAGGTTACTGACGATACTGAAAGCACGATCAGCCTGACCACGAAGGTCTATTCCTGCACGCAATCGAAGAACAAGCAAGAATATGATAATGCAATCTGAATATTGCGAATATAGATGAAGTATTGATAGAGGTGGGGATCCGAAAGCGGTCTTGGTCTGGTCGTTGGACACAAACGAAGTACACGAAGTTGCAATGGCTAACTTTTAACTAAACAAATCCCAAAGTCTAAACGGTGCCCTAAGGGCTGTATATATGGAGGAAGAGGGGGTGATTTCGTGGCCCTTGAAGGCTTCATTCTCCTCAACAATACCACATCTAATCATGCCAGTTTGTAATTCCTGATAATATTCTTCTACAGAATTTTTTCCTTGTCTTAAGCGCTGCAATTTTTGAAGTAATTCACGTTGATAATATGGTGGAACCCAACGAGTACGCATAGCAGTTTTCAAAGCAGCCCACGTAGCTGGAATAGGATATAATCTACAATGTTCAGACCACCATACACATGCAAAACTAGTGAAAGCACAAACAGCAGCAGCAACACGTCGTTCCTCGCGATATTGTAAACATGTAAAACGTTGTTCAGTTTCTAACTCCCAAGTAAGATATATATCAGGAACATATCTACCCTCGAATGGTGGAATATTCAATTTTAATTTAGGAAGATGGTCATGATCTCGTACCTGAAGTGGTGGTGCAGACCTACCATTGCGATTATTTGCATGTGGACGACCTGGTGCTGGTGGTTGCACGTAGTTATGATTTTGATCAACCTCATCCTCATAATCGCCCGCGTAATCATCCTCCTCCTCGGCACCAGCAGCAGCAGGAGCAGGAGCCAAAGAAGCATCAACAGTAGGTACAGCAGCACCAGAAGTTTGGCCATCCTCAAGAGGAACACGCTTCGCTCGTCCGAACTGATTTGGAAGGGGGCGTTGTCGTTGTCGTTGCAGAGGTGCGACAGGTGCAGCCGGTGGTGGTTGGGGAAGACACGTGAGCAATTCATTAAACTTGTTATCCAGCTTTGTCTCGAACGACTTCTCCATGCCATCTATCTTCTCCATGGCCTCTTCAAATCTGTTTAGCACATCTCCCACCTGGCCACTCATCATTTGCTGAAATTTATCATGCAACTCCTTGTTCGTCATGTTCTCCCAGTCAATCTCGTCGGCTTGTGATCCTGCCATGGTTAGCAGCAATAGAAACACACAAGAATATGATCCTACAGACTACTAGAAAGTGGTGGTGGTGTGGTGTGGTGTCACAAATCCGTCAAGCAAATCTCAAATTCTTACCAGTTCTTACCCAGCAGCAGGTGGTGATCGGCAACCTTTGTAGTCAAAACTCCCAGAGCTTGGACAGAGCGATTGCCAGGTGGTGTCAAACGCACGATGTAGATGTATGTGGAGCTGGGAAGGCTTATGATATGGTAGCAAAAAGGGTCAGCAATAATCAATTCAGAGATGCAATGTTGAATAAACTCTCAACGACGGTACTGTGCTGGTCCTAGGCTAGACCGTGCTAGAGACGCGAGCCTAGAACACTAACAAAAATCACGGCGCTGCACGTAAACAAGGGAGGAGCACACTCTGAATTTTTTTGAAACTGGAACTATTTTTCTTCTGCGGGTAGCACGAAAATTGGCGAATGCGACTTGTTCACGACTCGTAGTATCGCGTGATCTGGAACTCTAAAATAAAGGAATAAATACTGGACTCGGACTAGGACTGGTGGCAGAGATGAATCTGGTGGAACTCGGACTGGTGATGGTATATGACGGTAGTATATGTGGGCTCGGATTGGTGGTGGTATATGGACTCGGATCGGTGGTGGTATATGGACTCGGATCGGTGGTGGTATATGGACTCAGAGAAATAGCAGATAAGCTGTGGTGGTATATGGTAGGGGCGATGATGATGGTGCGGCGGCGGCGTGACAACTTGTGAACAGAACTCGAAACTCTAAAGAACTAGACGCTAAGACCAGCAACTTGACACGACGATGCAACCGCAAATTCAACAAAGCAAAAACCCTAAAAAGATTGCGCAAAGGCTCAGATTGGTTCGGATATGATGAACTAACCCTAAATTTTTTTTTTTGGCTTTTTCCTGGACTGTAGGTATGAAGAACAGACTCGATCTAAACTACGAAAAACTGTAAATCTCACCGAGCAACCTGGGAATCTGATACCACTTGATAGAGGCGAGGGTGTCCCGATCTTTCGATGAGATGATATCTATCGTTTTTGGTGGAGTAGACTTTGACGATCCGACTACGAACGTGCGAGGACGTCGCGCCTTAGCAATCGCTAAACCAACTCCGAGAGGTTATTGACCACGCCGGAGCACAATCAACCTGACCCCGAGGGTCTATCTCCTGCAAGCAAACGAAGAACAAGCAAGAAACTAAGATTTGCAATCTGGATATTGCGAATATAAGATGAAAGCTTTATTGATCGAGGTGGGGTTCTGTGACGTCTTTGTCTGGTCGTTGAACACAAACGAAGTAGAGGCAAAGGTGTCCCGATCTTTCGATGAGATGATAACTATCGATTTGGTGGAGCCGACTTTGACGATCCGACTACAAACGTGCACGACGTTGTGCCTTAGCAATCGCTAAACCAATCTCCTGAGGTTACTGACGATGCTGGAAGCACGATCAGCCTGACCACGAAGGTCTATTCCTGCACGCAATCGAAGAACAAGCAAGAATATGATAATGCAATCTGAATATTGCGAATATAGATGAAGTATTGATAAAGGTGGGGATCCAAAAGCGGTCTTGGTCTGGTCGTTGGACACAAACGAAGTACACGAAGTTGCAATGGCTAACTTTTAACTAAACAAATCCCCACACATACGGACTCTAAAAACAGCCTATACTCAAGTATTTCGAAATTACATGGGCCTGGCCCAATAATAAGGTGACGCAGCACCCATAATAGCCTCTGGACGAAATTTATGAAGTGACATCTTGTATATTTCGTCCAAGGCTTCCTGCACTCATTATGGTGGCTTCAAAGTCCTGAAATCATCACTTGTAACTCCGTTCTTGTTCCCCTTGTGCATGCCATCATCTCCATGCTTGAACTTGCTCCAAGGTTCCTCTTTCTTGTCCAAGCTAGGCCCTTCATTTGTAAGCAAAACAAATGTATCCAATTTAGGCAGCATCATATTCTCATGAACTTTAGAATCATTACCAAGAAACGAAAGTACCTGATATTTTAATTGGCGTGCGCGAGCTCTAGTAATTGGTCCAGTATGTATAGAAGCAGGGGCTGTGGGTGTAACAATGGTATTGATGTCCTCATCAGAAGTACGCGAAGTTGCAGCTATGGCGAACTTTTAATCTAAACAAAACCCAAAGTCTAAACGGTGCCCTAAGGGCTGTATATATGGAGGAAGAGGAGGGGATTTCGTGGCCCTTGAAGGAGGGGTCCGAAACCAACCCTATCTCTTGTTTCCCCACACATACGGACTCTAAAAACAGCCTATACTCAAGTATTTCGAAATTACATGGGCCTGGCCCAATAATAAGGTGACGCAGCACCTATAATAGCCTCTGGACGAAATTTATGAAGTGACATCTTGTATATTTCGTCCAAGGCTTCCTGCACTCATTATGGTGGCTTCAAAGTCCTGAAATCATCACTTGTAACTCCGTTCTTGTTCCCCTTGTGCATGCCATCATCTCCATGCTTGAACTTGCTCCAAGGTTCCTCTTTCTTGTCCAAGCTAGGCCCTTCATTTGTAAGCAAAACAAATGTATCCAATTTAGGCAGCATCATATTCTCATGAACTTTAAAATCATTACCAAGAAACGAAAGTACCTGATATTTTAATTGACGTGCGCGAGCTCTAGTAATTGGTCCAGTATGTATAGAAGCAGGGGCTGTGGGTGTAACAATGGTATTGATGTCCTCATCATCCTCCCCTTCTTGAAATGAAGTCGTCCTCGACGGAAGCTCATCTTCCTCACCCAAATAAGGCTTCTGATCTGCAATGTTAAAAGTGGGACTAACCCCAAAATCTGCAGGCAGCTCAAGTTTATATGCATTATCATTTATTTTCTCTAACACCTTAAAAGGACCATCAGCACGTGGCATTAGCTTTGATTTGCGCAAATCAGGAAATCTATCCTTACGCAAATGTAACCAAACAAGATCTCCAGGTGCAAACACAACATGTTTTCTACCCTTATCTCCAGCAAGTTTATATTTAGCATTCATACGCTCAATGTTCTCCTTAGTTAACTCATGCATTTTTAAGATCAATTCAGCACGTTGTTTAGCATCAAAATTAACCTTCTCCGAAGATGGAAGAGGCAACAAATCAATTGGTGCACGAGGAAGGAAACCATACACAATTTCAAAAGGACACATCTTACTAGTAGAATGCAATGAACGATTATAAGCAAATTCAATATGAGGCAAGCATTCTTCCCACATTTTCTTGTTATTCTTCAAAACAGCCCTAAGCATAGTAGACAATGTTCTATTGACTACTTCAGTTTGTCCATCAGTTTGGGGGTGACATGTAGTACTAAAAGGCAGTTTAGTCCCCAACTTAGCCCATAAACATCTCCAAAAGTGGCTAAGAAATTTAGTATCACGATCTGAAACAATAGTATTTGGCACACCATGCAAGCGTATAATTTCACGAAAGAACAAATCAGCAACATTAACAGCATCATCGCTTTTATGACATGGTATAAAGTGTGCCATTTTCGAGAACCTATCCACGACAACAAATATGCTATCCCTCCCCTTCTTTGTTCGAGGTAAACCTAAAACAAAGTCCATAGATATATCGTCCCAAGGAACACTAGGTACAGGCAAAGGCATATATAAACCATGAGGATTGAGTCGTGACTTAGCTTTTTGACATGTAGTGCAGCGAGCAACAAAACGCTCAACATCCCGTCTCATCTTTGGCCAAAAGAAATGTGTAGCAAGTATATCCTCCGTCTTCTTCATGCCAAAGTGTCCCATTAATCCTCCTCCATGCGCCTCCTGCAACAACAAAAGACGAACGGAGCTAGCTGGAATGCATAGCTTGTTAGCACGAAACACAAATCCATCATTAACGACGAACTTGTTCCATGTTCTCCCTTCCTTACAATTCTGCAATACATCTTTAAATTCAGCATCATGCACATATTGATCTTTGATGGTCTCCAAACCAAATATTTTAAAGTCAAGTTGTGAAAGCATAGTATAACGACGAGACAATGCATCAGCAATAACATTTTCTTTACCCTTCTTGTGTTTAATGACATAAGGGAAAGTCTCAATAAATTCAACCCATTTAGCATGTCTACGGTTCAGTTTTGCTTGACTTTTAATGTGTTTCAAAGATTCATGATCAGAATGTATAACAAATTCTTTGGGCCATAAATAATGTTGCCATGTTTCTAAGGTCCGAACAAGAGCATATAATTCTTTATCATAAGTAGAATAGTTCAGACTAGGCCCACTCAATTTTTCAGAAAAGTATGCAACAGGTTTGCCATCTTGTAATAAAACACCTCCTAATCCAATTCCACTAGCATCACATTCAAGCTCAAAAGTCTTATTAAAATCAGGAAGTTGGAGTAAAGGGGCATGTGTCAACTTATCTTTCAATACCGTGAAGGCTTCTTCCTGTGAGGTACCCCAAACAAAAGGCACATCCTTCTTTGTAAGCTCATTGAGAGGTGCAGCAATGGTGCTGAAATCTCTCACAAAACGCCTATAGAAACCAGCGAGTCCAAGAAAACTCCTCACTTGAGTGACTGTTTTGGGCTGTGGCCAACTCTCAATAGCTTCAATCTTGGCTTTATCAACTTCAATTCCCTGTGGAGTAACAACATAGCCAAGAAAAGATACTCGGTCGGTGCAAAAGGTGCACTTCCCAAGGTTACCAAACAAACGTGCATCACGTAAAGCAATAAAAACAGCACGTAAATGTTCCAAATGTTCCTCCAAAGATCTGCTATAAATCAGTATATCATCAAAATAGACTACCACAAATCGTCCAATGAAAGCACGTAAAACTTCGTTCATTAATCTCATGAATGTACTAGGTGCATTAGTTAACCCAAAAGGCATGACTAACCACTCATATAATCCAAACTTTGTTTTAAATGCTGTTTTCCATTCATCCCCCAATTTCATACGAATTTGATGGTATCCACTACGCAAATCAAGTTTGGAGAATATTGTAGAGCCACTCAATTCATCAAGCATATCATCTAGTCTAGGAATAGGATGACGATAACGAATAGTAATATTATTAATGCCTCTACAATCAACACACATACGCGATGTACCATCCTTTTTCGGCACTAGAATAATAGGAACAGCACAAGGACTAAGGGATTCGCGTATATAACCTTTGTCGAGCAACTCCTGTACTTGACGCATAATCTCCTTCGTCTCCTCTGGATTGGTACGGTATGGCGCACGGTTTGGCAACGAAGCACCGGGAATTAAGTCAATCTGATGCTCAATCCCGCGAATAGGTGGTAATCCCGGTGGCACGTCTTGTGGAAAGACGTCAGCGAACTCCTGCAAAATGTTAGTGACCGCAGGAGGCAAAGAGGAAGGCACGTCCTCGAATGAAAATAACGCCTCTTTGGACACAAAAGCATAGCAAACAGAATTGCTGAAATCTAGATCATCAATATCAGATTTGGTGGCAAGTAAGCATGCACTTTTCAATTTAATTTCAGAAGCAACACTAGATGGTTTATTATTAGGCTTCATTTGTTGCTCAAATTCTTTTGCCACAATCTGATTTTCACTCTTATTTTTCTCCTGTTTTGCTTTACTAGCTCTATTAATATCATCTTTCAAAAAAGAATCAGGAGTCATAGGAAGCAAAGTAATATGTTTATCCTTATGAACAAGAGTATACTGATTGTTTCTACCATGGTGTAAAGAATTTTTATCAAATTGCCATGGTCTACCAAGTAATAATGAACATGCTTGCATGGGTACCACATCACAATCAACATAATCAGCATATGTAGAGATACTAAAATGCACACGAACAGTACGTGTTACCTTAACCTTGCCGCTGTTGTTGAACCATTGGATATAGTAAGGATGTGGATGTGGTCTTGTGGTGAGAGATAGCTTCTCCACCATCTCCATGCTAGCCAAGTTGTTGCAGCTCCCTCCATCTATGATGACGCGAACAGAACGTTCCTTCACAACTCCCTTTGTATGGAACAAATTATGCCTCTGATTTTGCTCAGCTTGTGTGACCTGCACACTCAAAACACGTTGAGCAACTAAACATTCATACCTGTCAGCGTCTTCAGGAGCCATGTATTGCGTCTCATGATCAGAATCATCTCCACCATGTTCTTCACTTGTAATAAGAGCCAAAGTCTCCTCATCATAATCACTAGCGGACTCATACCCACCATCCTCAGTAGCAATCATAACACGCGGAGATTGGCATTCTCTCGCATAATGACCTCTTCCCTTACAATGACGACAAATAATATCATGTGTGTGCCCTGTTGATGCCATAGATGAAGAAGAGCTCTGGGCAGGCCCAGAAGGTGTACTCTTGGCAGATGGTGGTGGTGGTGCCTGTTTTCTTGTATCTCGGTTGGAATTGGTGGCTGAAGTCAGTGGTGCCGCAGTAGGACGTGTGGGAGTAGAGGAGGCACGCGGTGTCCATGATGAAGATCGACCTGCAGAAAAATTAGTTCGCGCCAATGCCTGTCGATCCTGCACTTCACGTTCAGCTTTACAAGCAAGATGGAATAAACGAGTGATATTATTATACTCCTTATACTCTAGAATGGTCTGAATCTCTCTATTTAATCCACCCATGAAACATGCAAGCATAGCTTCATTCTCCTCAACAATACCACATCTAATCATGGCAGTTTGTAATTCCTGATAATATTCTTCTACAGAATTTTTTCCTTGTCTTAAGCGCTGCAATTTTTGAAGTAATTCACGTTGATAATATGGTGGAACTGATAGAGGCGAGGGTGTCCCGATCTTTCGATGAGATGATAGCTATCGTTTTTGGTGGAGTAGACTTTGACGATCCGACTACGAACATGCGAGGACGTCGCGCCTTAGCAATCGCTAAACCAACTCCGAGAGGTTATTGACCACGCCGGAGCACAATCAACCTGACCACGAGGGTCTATCTCCTGCAAGCAAACGAAGAACAAGCAAGAAACTAAGATTTGCAATCTGGATATTGCGAATATAAGATGAAAGCTTTATTGATCAAGGTGGGGTTCTGTGACGTCTTGGTCTGATCGTTGAACACAAACGAAGTACGCGAAGTTGCAGCTATGGCGAACTTTTAATCTAAACAAAACCCAAAGTCTAAACGGTGCCCTAAGGGCTGTATATATGGAGGAAGAGGGGGGGATTTCGTGGCCCTTGAAGGAGGGGTCCGAAACCAACCCTATCTCTTGTTTCCCCACACATACGGACTCTAAAAATATCCTATACTCAAGTATTTCGAAATTACATGGGCCTGGCCCAATAATAAGGTGACGCAGCACCTATAATAGCCTCTGGACGAAATTTATGAAGTGGCATCTTGTATATTTCGTCCAAGGCTTCCTGCACTCCTTATGGTGGCTTCAAAGTCCTGAAATCATCACTTGTAACTCCGTTCTTGTTCCCCTTGCGCATGCCATCATCTCCATGCTTGAACTTGCTCCAAGGTTCCTCTTTCTTGTCCAAGCTAGGCCCTTCATTTGTAAGCAAAACAAATGTATCCAATTTAGGCAGCATCATATTCTCATGAACTTTAGAATCATTACCAAGAAACGAAAGTACCTGATAATTTAATTGGCGTGCGCGAGCTCTAGTAATTGGTCCAGTATGTATAGAAGCAGGGGCTGTGGGTGTAACAATGGTATTGATGTCCTCATCATCCTCCCCTTCTTGAAATGAAGTCGTCCTCGACGGAAGCTCATCTTCCTCGCCCAAATAAGGCTTCAGATCTGCAATGTTAAAAGTGGGACTAACCCCAAAATCTGCAGGCAGCTCAAGTTTATATGCGTTATCATTTATTTTCTCTAACACCTTAAAAGGACCATCAGCACGTGGCATTAGCTTTGATTTGCGCAAATCAGGAAATCTATCCTTACGCAAATGTAACCAAACAAGATCTCCAGGTGCAAACACAACATGTTTTCTACCCTTATCTCCAGCAAGTTTATATTTAGCATTCATACGCTCAATGTTCTCCTTAGTTAACTCATGCATTTTTAAGATCAATTCAGCACGTTGTTTAGCATCAAAATTAACCTTCTCCGAAGATGGAAGAGGCAACAAATCAATTGGTGCACGAGGAAGGAAACCATACACAATTTCAAAAGGACACATCTTAGTAGTAGAATGCAATGAACGATTATAAGCAAATTCAATATGAGGCAAGCATTCTTCCCACATTATCTTGTTATTCTTCAAAACAGCCCTAAGCATAGTAGACAATGTTCTATTGACTACTTCAGTTTGTCCATCAGTTTGGGGGTGACATGTAGTACTAAAAAGCAGTTTAGTCCCCAACTTAGCCCATAAACATCTCCAAAAGTGGCTAAGAAATTTAGTATCACGATCTGAAACAATAATATTTGGCACACCATGCAAGCGTATAATTTCACGAAAGAACAAATCAGCAACATTAACAGCATCATCGCTTTTATGACATGGTATAAAGTTTGCCATTTTCGAGAACCTATCCACGACAACAAATATGCTATCCCTCCCCTTCTTTGTTCGAGGTAAACCTAAAACAAAGTCCATAGATATATCCTCCCAAGGAACACTAGGTACAGGCAAAGGCATATATAAACCATGAGGATTGAGTCGTGACTTAGCTTTTTGACATGTAGTGCAGCGAGCAACAAAACGCTCAACATCCCGTCTCATCTTTGGCCAAAAGAAATGTGTAGCAAGTATATCCTCCGTCTTCTTCACGCCAAAGTGTCCCATTAATCCTCCTCCATGCGCCTCCTGCAACAACAAAAGACGAACGGAGCTAGCTGGAATGCATAGCTTGTTAGCACGAAACACAAATCCATCGTTAACGACGAACTTGTTCCATGTTCTCCCTTCCTTACAATTCTGCAATACATCTTTAAATTCAGCATCATGCACATATTGATCTTTGATGGTCTCCAAACCAAATATTTTAAAGTCAAGTTGTGAAAGCATAGTATAACGACGAGACAATGCATCAGCAATAACATTTTCTTTACCGTTCTTGTGTTTAATGACATAAGGGAAAGTCTCAATAAATTCAACCCATTTAGCATGTCTACGGTTCAGTTTTGCTTGACTTTTAATGTGTTTCAAAGATTCATGATCAGAATGTATAACAAATTCTTTGGGCCATAAATAATGTTGCCATGTTTCTAAGGTCCGAACAAGAGCATATAATTATTTATCATAAGTAGAATAGTTCAGACTAGGCCCACTCAATTTTTCAGAAAAGTATGCAACAGGTTTGCCATCTTGTAATAAAACACCTCCTAATCCAATTCCACTAGCATCACATTCAAGCTCAAAAGTCTTATTAAAATCAGGAAGTTGGAGTAAAGGAGCATGTGTCAACTTATCTTTCAATACCGTGAAGGCTTCTTCCTGTGAGGTACCCCAAACAAAAGGCACATCCTTCTTTGTAAGCTCATTGAGAGGTGCAGCAATGGTGCTGAAATCTCTCACAAAACGCCTATAGAAACCAGCGAGGCCAAGGAAACTCCTCACTTGTGTGACCGTTTTGGGCTGCGGCCAACTCTCAATAGCTTCAATCTTGGCTTTATCAACTTCAATTCCCTGTGGAGTAACAATATAGCCAAGAAAAGATACTCGGTCGGTGCAAAAGGTGCACTTCCCAAGGTTACCAAACAAACGTGCATCACGTAGAGCAATAAAAACAACACGTAAATGTTCCAAATGTTCCTCCAAAGATCTGCTATAAATCAATATATCATCAAAGTAAACTACCACAAATCGTCCAATGAAAGCACGTAAAACTTCATTCATTAATCTCATGAAAGTACTAGGTGCATTAGTTAACCCAAAAGGCATGACTAACCACTCATATAAACCGAACTTAGTTTTAAATGCTGTTTTCCATTCATCTCCCAATTTCATACGAATTTGATGGTATCCACTACGCAAATCAACTTTGGAGAATATTGTAGAGCCACTCAATTCATCAAGCATATCATCTAGCCTAGGAATAGGATGACGATAACGAATAGTAATATTATTAATGCCTCTACAATCAACACACATACGCGACGTACCATCCTTTTTTGGCACTAGTATGATAGGAACAGCACAAGGACTAAGAGATTCGCGTATATAACCTTTGTCGAGCAGCTCCTGTACTTGACGCATAATCTCCTTCGTCTCCTCTGGATTGGTACGGTATGGCGCACGGTTTGGCAACGAAGCACCGGGAATTAAGTCAATCTGATGCTCAATCCCGCGAATAGGTGGTAATCCCGGTGGCACGTCTTGTGGAAAGACGTCAGCGAACTCCTGCAAAATGTTAGTGACCGCAGGAGGCAAAGAGGAAGGCACGTCCTCGAATGAAAATAACGCCTCTTTGCACACAAAAGCATAGCAAACAGAATTGATGAAATCTAGCTCATCAATATCAGATTTGGTGGCAAGTAAGCATGCACTTTTCAATTTAATTTCAGAAGCAACACTAGATGGTTTATTATTAGGCTTCATTTGTTGCTCAAATTCTTTTGCCACAATCTGATTTTCACTCTTATTTTTCTCCTGCTTTGCTTTACTAGCTCTATTAATATCATCTTTCAAAATAGAATCAGGAGTCATAGGAAGCAAAGTAATATGTTTATCCTTATGAACAAGAGTGTACTGATTGTTTCTACCATGGTGTACAGAATTTTTATCAAATTGCCATGGTCTACCAAGTAATAATGAACATGCTTGCATGGGTACCACATCACAATCAACATAATCAGCATATGTAGAGATACTAAAATGCACACGAACAGTACGTGTTACCTTAACCTTGCCACTGTTGTTGAACCATTGGATATAGTAAGGATGTGGATGTGGTCTTGTGGTGAGAGATAGCTTCTCCACCATCTCCATGCTAGCCAAGTTGTTGCAGCTCCCTCCATCTATGATGACGCGAACAGAACGTTCCTTCACAACTCCCTTTGTATGGAACAAATTATGCCTCTGATTTTGCTTAGCTTGTGTGACCTGCACACTCAAAACACATTGAGCAACTAAACATTCATACCTGTCAGCGTCTTCAGGAGCCATGTATTGCGTCTCATGATCAGAATCATCTCCACCGTGTTCTTCACTTGTAATAAGAGCCAAAGTCTCCTCATCATAATCACTAGCGGACTCATACCCACCATCCTCAGTAGCAATCATAACACGCGGAGATTGGCATTCTCTTGCATAATGACCTCTTCCCTTACAACGACGACAAATAATATCATGTGTGTGCCCTGTTGATGCCATAGATGAAGAAGAGCTCTGGGCAGGCCCAGAAGGTGTACTCTTGGCAGATGGTGGTGGTGGTGCCTGTTTTCTTGTATCTCGGTTGGAATTGGCGGCTGAAGTCAGTGGTGCCACAGTAGGACGCGTGGGAGTAGAGGAGGCACGCGGTGTCCATGATGAAGATCGACCTGCAGAAAAATTAGTTCGCGCCAATGCCTGTCGATCCTGCACTTCACGTTCAGCTTTACAAGCAAGATGGAATAAACGAGTGATATTATTATACTCCTTATACTCTAGAATGGTCTGAATCTCTCTATTTAATCCACCCATGAAACGTGCAAGCATAGCTTCATTCTCCTCAACAATACCACATCTAATCATGCCAGTTTGTAATTCCTGATAATATTCTTCTACATAATTTTTTCCTTGTCTTAAGCGCTGCAATTTTTGAAGTAATTCACGTTGATAATATGGTGGAACCCAACGAGTACGCATAGCAGTTTTCAAAGCAGCCCACGTAGCTGGAATAGGATATAATCTACAATGTTCAGACCACCATACACATGCAAAACTAGTGAAAGCACAAACAGCAGCAGCAACACGTCGTTCCTCGGGATATTGTAAACATGTAAAACGTTGTTCAGTTTCTAACTCCCAAGTAAGATATATATCAGGAACATATCTACCCTCGAATGGTGGAATATTCAATTTTAATTTAATAAGATGGTCATGATCTCGTACCTGAAGTGGTGGTGCAGGCCTACCATTGCGATTATTTGCATGTGGACGACCTGGTGCTGGTGGTTGCACGTAGTTATGATTTTGATCGACCTCATCCTCATAATCGCCCGCGTAATCATCCTCCTCCTCGGCACCAGCAGCAGCAGGAGCAGGAGCCAAAGAAGCATCAACAGTAGGTACAGCAGCACCAGAAGTTTGGCCATCCTCAAGAGGAACACGCTTCGCTCGTCCGAACTGATTTGGAAGGGGGCGTTGTTGTTGTCGTTGCAGAGGTGCGACAGGTGCAGCCGGTGGTGGTTGGGGAAGACGCGTGAGCAATTCATTAAACTTGTTATCCAGCTTTGTCTCGAACGACTTCTCCATGCCATCTATCTTCTCCATGGCCTCTTCAAATCTGTTTAGCACATCTCCCACCTGGCCACTCATCATTTGCTAAAATTTATCATGCAACTCCTTGTTCGTCATGTTCTCCCAGTCAATCTCGTCGGCTTGTGATCCTGCCATGGTTAGCAGCAATAGAAACACACAAGAATATGATCCTACAGACTACTAGAAAGTGGTGGTGGTGTGGTGTGGTGTCACAAATCCGTCAAGCAGATCTCAAATTCTTACCAGTTCTTACCCAGCAGCAGGTGGTGATCGGCAACCTTTGTAGTCAAAACTCTTAGAGCTTGGACAGAGCGATTGCCAGGTGGTGTCAAACACACGATGTAGATGTATGTGGAACTGGGAAGGCTTATGATATGGTAGCAAAAAGGGTCAGCAATAATCAATTCAGAGATGCAATGTTGAATAAACTCGCAACGACGGTACTGTGCTGGTCCTAGGCTAGACCGTGCTAGAGACGCGAGCCTAGAACACTAACAAAAATCACGGCGCTGCACGTAAACAAGGGAGGAGCACACTCTGAATTTTTTTCTTTTTTTTTGCACTTTTTTTTTCCTCTTTTTTTTTTTGCTCCGCAACAATTTTTTTTCGAAAAAGTCTACAAATGGTCTAAAAACTGCCTAGCCAGAATTTTCCAGACTTAGTTTTTTTTTTTGAAACTGGAACTATTTTTCTTCTGCGGGTAGCACGAAAATTGGGGAATCCGACTTGTTCATGACTCGTAGTATCGCGTGATCTGGCACTCTAAAATAAAGGAATAAATACTGGACTCGGACTAGGACTGGTGGCAGAGATGAATCTGGTGGAACTCGGACTGGTGATGGTATATGACGGTAGTATATGTGGGCTCGGATTGGTGGTGGTATATGGACTCGGATCGGTGGTGGTATATGGACTCGGATCGGTGGTGGTATATGGACTCAGAGAAATAGCAGATAAGCTGTGGTGGTATATGGTAGGGGCGATGATGATGGTGCGGCGGCGGCGTGACAACTTGTGAACAGAACTCGAAACTCTAAAGAACTAGACGCTAAGACCAGCAACTCGACACGACGATGTAACCGATAATTCAACTATGCAAGCAATGAAAAGAAAATTGCAAAGGCTCAGACTGGCTTGGACAAAGGATGAATAGATCTAACTTTTTTTTTGTGGCTTTTTTTTTTGGACAATAGGTAAGAAAATAAATCTAATCTAGGGAAAACTGGAAATTCTCACCGAGCAACCTGAAAACTGATACCACTTGATAGAGGCAAAGGTGTCCCGATCTTTCGATGAGATGATAACTATCGATTTGGTGGAGCCGACTTTGACGATCCGACTACAAACGTGCACGACGTTGTGCCTTAGCAATCGCTAAACCAATCTCCTGAGGTTACTGACGATGCTGGAAGCACGATCAGCCTGACCACGAAGGTCTATTCCTGCACGCAATCGAAGAACAAGCAAGAATATGATAATGCAATCTGAATATTGCGAATATAGATGAAGTATTGATAAAGGTGGGGATCCAAAAGCGGTCTTGGTCTGGTCGTTGGACACAAACGAAGTACACGAAGTTGCAATGGCTAACTTTTAACTAAACAAATCCCAAGGAAAAAGCTACTAGATGGATCTACTTATATAGGAGTAAGGGGTGGTGGCCAAGGAGGTGGGAGGACGTCCCAAGGCAGCCTAAAACTAACCCTAGGTCGTACAAGGCTCATGGGCCCAAGTGGAGGTGATGCAACACCTTTGGACTTATAGTTTGACTCGGATTCTGCTGCAGCGTCAGATTGTTTCATTGATAACTCAACTCTCCGGACGAATTTTAAGGTGAATCCAATTGGGTTGGAAAGAGCACAAAATCTACTTTCCAACAAAAAAAGAATCACCCAATTCGGAGTCCGTATGAAAAAGTTCTTGGCATTTTGAGTCAGGTATGTCTGTGCAGTCCGAATCTGAATCCAGAACGTGAGAGACTTGGACTCTATCTTCTCTTGGCCCAAAAGTGACGTGAGAGGACTTTTTGAACAGCAACTAAACTTCTCTTTTTCCCTTATCTTCATATGTGAATTGTACAAATGTCCCATACACCTGCAATTAGACATGGCACAAAAGTTTGTGAAGTATTTTTGTCGTGGATGACACAAATAAATTATTGCATAGTTTGCATTAGAAATCACCTCACAAATATACATGTATGCAATATTTTTGGTCGTATCCAAGGTAGTCATGTCCTCATCAGGGGGCGTTGTTGTTCTCGTTGCAGAGGTGCGACAGGTGCAGCCGGTGGTGGTTGGGGAAGACGCGTGAGCAATTCATTAAACTTGTTATCCAGCTTTGTCTCGAACGACTTCTCCATGCCATCTATCTTCTCCATGGCCTCTTCAAATCTGTTTAGCACATCTCCCACCTGGCCACTCATCATTTGCTGAAATTTATCATGCAACTCCTTGTTCGTCATGTTCTCCCAGTCAATCTCGTCGGCTTGTGATCCTGCCATGGTTAGCAGCAATAGAACCACACAAGAATATGATCCTACAGACTACTAGAAAGTGGTGGTGGTGTGGTGTGGTGTCACAAATCCGTCAAGCAAATCTCAAATTCTTACCAGTTCTTACCCAGCAGCAGGTGGTGATCGGCAACCTTTGTAGTCAAAACTCTCAGAGCTTGGACAGAGCGATTGCCAGGTGGTGTCAAACGCACGATGTAGATGTATGTGGAGCTGGGAAGGCTTATGATATGGTAGCAAAAAGGGTCAGCAATAATCAATTCAGAGATGCAATGTTGAATAAACTCTCAACGACGGTACTGTGCTGGTCCTAGGCTAGACCGTGCTAGAGACGCGAGCCTAGAACACTAACAAAAATCACGGCGCTGCACGTAAACAAGGGAGGAGCACACTCTGAAAAAAAAAATTTGGCACTTTTTTTTTCCTCTTTTTTTTTTCCTCCGCAACAATTTTTTTTTCGAAAAAGTCTACAAATGGTCTAAAAACTGCCTAGCCAGAATTTTCCAGACTTAGTTTTTTTTTTGAAACTGGAACTATTTTTCTTCTGCGGGTAGCACGAAAATTGGGGAATCCGACTTGTTCACGACTCGTAGTATCGCGTGATCTGGAACTCTAAAATAAAGGAATAAATACTGGACTCGGACTAGGACTGGTGGCAGAGATGAATCTGGTGGAACTCGGACTGGTGATGGTATATGACGGTAGTATATGTGGGCTCGGATTGGTGGTGGTATATGGACTCGGATCGGTGGTGGTATATGGACTCGGATCGGTGGTGGTATATGGACTCAGAGAAATAGCAGATAAGCTGTGGTGGTATATGGTAGGGGCGATGATGATGGTGCTGCGGCGGCGTGACAACTTGTGAACAGAACTCGAAACTCTAAAGAACTAGACGCTAAGACCAGCAACTTGACACGATGATGCAACCGCAAATTCAACAAAGCAAAAACACTAAAAAGATTATGCAAAGGCTCAGATTGGTTCGGATATGATGAACTAACCCTAAATTTTTTTTTTGGCTTTTTCCTGGACTGTAGGTATGAAGAACAGACTCGATCTAAACTACGAAAAATTGTAAATCTCACCGAGCAACCTGGGAATCTGATACCACTTGATAGAGGCGAGGGTGTCCCGATCTTTCGATGAGATTTTATCTATCGTTTTTGGTGGAGTAGACTTTGAAGTTCCGACTACGAACGTGCGAGGACGTCGCGCCTTAGCAATCGCTAAACCAACTCCGAGAGGTTATTGACCACGCCGGAGCACAATCAACCTGACCCTGAGGGTCTATCTCCTGCAAGCAAACGAAGAACAAGCAAGAAACTAAGATTTGCAATCTGGATATTGCGAATATAAGATGAAAGCTTTATTGATCGAGGTGGGGTTCTGTGACGTCTTGGTCTGGTCGTTAAACACAAACGAAGTACGCGAAGTTGCAGCTATGGCGAACTTTTAATCTAAACAAAACCCAAAGTCTAAACGGTGCCCTAAGGGCTGTATATATGGAGGAAGAGGGGGGGATTTCGTGGCCCTTGAAGGAGGGGTCCGAAACCAACCCTATCTCTTGTTTCCCCACACATACGGACTCTAAAAATAGCCTATACTCAAGTATTTCGAAATTACATGGGCCTGGCCCAATAATAAGGTGACGCAGCACCTATAATAGCCTCTGGACGAAATTTATGAAGTGGCATCTTGTATATTTCGTCCAAGGCTTCCTGCACTCCTTATGGTGGCTTCAAAGTCCTGAAATCATCACTTGTAACTCCGTTCTTGTTCCCCTTGCGCATGCCATCATCTCCATGCTTGAACTTGCTCCAAGGTTCCTCTTTCTTGTCCAAGCTAGGCCCTTCATTTCTAAGCAAAACAAATGTATCCAATTTAGGCAGCATCATATTCTCATGAACATTAGAATCATTACCAAGAAACGAAAGTACCTGATAATTTAATTAGCGTGCGCGAGCTCTAGTAATTGGTCCAGTATGTATAGCAGCAGGGGCTGTGGGTGTAACAATGGTATTGATGTCCTCATCAATGGCAATTTGATAAAAATTCTGTACACCATGGTAGAAACAATCAGTATACTCTTGTTCATAAGGATAAACATATTACTTTGCTTCCTATGACTCCTGATTCTATTTTGAAAGATGATATTAATAGAGCTAGTAAAGCAAAGCAGGAGAAAAATAAGAGTGAAAATCAGATTGTGGCAAAAGAATTTGAGCAACAAATGAAGCCTAATAATAAACCATCTAGTGTTGCTTCTGAAATTAAATTGAAAAGTGCATGCTTACTTGCCACCAAATCTGATATTGATGAGCTAGATTTCAGCAATTCTGTTTGCTATGCTTTTGTGTGCAAAGAGGCGTTATTTTCATTCGAGGACGTGCCTTCCTCTTTGCCTCCTGCGGTCACTAACATTTTGCAGGAGTTCGCTGACGTCTTTCCACAAGACGTGCCACCGGGATTACCACCTATTCGCGGGATTGAGCATCAGATTGACTTAATTCCCGGTGCTTCGTTGCCAAACCGTGCACCATACCGTACCAATCCAGAGGAGACGAAGGAGATTATGCGTCAAGTACAGGAGTTGCTCGACAAAGGTTATATACGTGAATCCCTTAGTCCTTGTGCTGTTCCTATTATTCTAGTGCCGAAAAAGGATGGTACATCGCGTATGTGTGTTGATTGTAGAGGCATTAATAATATTACTATTCGTTATCGTCATCCTATTCCTAGACTAGATGATATGCTTGATGAATTGAGTGGCTCTACAATATTCTCCAAAGTTGATTTGCGTAGTGGATACCATCAAATTCGTACGAAATTGGGGGTTGAATGGAAAACAGCATTTAAAACAAAGTTTGGATTATATGAGTGGTTAGTCATGCCTTTTGGGTTAACTAATGCACCTAGTACTTTCATGAGATTAATGAACGAAGTTTTACGTGCTTTCATTGGACGATTTGTGGTAGTCTATTTTGATGATATACTGATTTATAGCAGATCTTTGGAGGAACATTTGGAACATTTACGTGCTGTTTTTATTGCTTTACGTGATGCACGTTTGTTTGGTAACCTTGGGAAGTGCACCTTTTGCACCGACCGAGTATCTTTTCTTGGCTATGTTGTTACTCCACAGGGAATTGAAGTTGATAAAGCCAAGATTGAAGCTATTGAGAGTTGGCCACAGCCCAAAACGGTCACTCAAGTGAGGAGTTTTCTTGGACTCGCTGGTTTCTATAGGCGTTTTGTGAGAGATTTCAGCACCATTGCTGATGAGGACATGACTGCCTTGGATACGACCAAAAATATTGCATACATATATATTTGTGAGGTGATTTCTAATGCAAACTATGCAATAGTTTATTTATGTCATCCAAGACAAAAATACTTGACAAACTTTTGTGCCATGTCTAATTGCAGGTGTATGGGACATTTGTACAATCCACATATGAACATAAGGGTAGAAAACATGTTGTGTTTGCACCTGGAGATCTTGTTTGGTTACATTTGCGTAAGGATAGATTTCCTGATTTACGCAAATCAAAGCTAATGCCATGTGCTGATGGTCCTTTTAAGGTGTTAGAGAAAATAAATGATAACGCATATAAACTTGAGCTGCCTGCAGATTTTGGGGTTAGTCCCACTTTTAACATTGCAGATTTGAAGCCTTATTTGGGTGAGGAAGATGAGCTTCCGTCGAGGACGACTTCATTTCAAGAAGGGGAGGATGATGAGGACATCAATACCATTGTTACACCCACAGCCCCTGCTGCTATACATACTGGACCAATTACTAGAGCTCGTGCATGCCAATTAAATTATCAGGTACTTTCGTTTCTTGGTAATGATTCTAATGTTCATGAGAATATGATGCTGCCTAAATTGGATACATTTGTTTTGCTTACAAATGAAGGGCCTAGCTTGGACAAGAAAGAGGAACCTTGGAGCAAGTTCAAGCATGGAGATGATGGCATGCGCAAGGGGAACAAGAACGGAGTTACAAGTGATGATTTCAGGACTTTGAAGCCACCATAATGAGTGCAGGAAGCCTTGGACGAAATATACAAGATGCCACTTCATAAATTTCGTCCAGAGGCTATTATAGGTGCTGCGTCACCTTATTATTGGGCCAGGCCCATGTAATTTCGAAATACTTGAGTATAGGCTGTTTTTAGAGTCCGTATGTGTGGGGAAACAAGAGATAGGGTTGGTTTCGGACCCATCCTTCAAGGGCCACGAAATCCCCTCCTCTTCCTCCATATATACAGCCCTTAGGGCACCGTTTAGACTTTGGGTTTTGTTTAGATTAAAAGTTCGCCATAGCTGCAACTTCGCGTACTTCGTTTGTGTTCAACGACCAGACCAAGACGTCACAGAACCCCACCTTGATCAATAAAGCTTTCATCTTATATTCGCAATATCCAGATTGCAAATCTTAGTTTCTTGCTTGTTCTTCGTTTGCTTGCAGGAGATAGACCCTCGTGGTCAGGTTGATTGTGCTCCGGCGTGGTCAATAACCTCTCGGAGTTGGTTTAGCGATTGCTAAGGCGCGACGTCCTCGCACGTTCGTAGTCGGATCGTCAAAGTCTACTCCACCAAAAACGATAGCTATCATCTCATCGAAAGATCGGGACACCCTCGCCTCTATCACCCTCGCCTCTATCAGGCCCAGTATGTATAGCAGCAGGGGCTGTGGGTGTAACAATGGTATTGATGTCCTCATCATCCTCCCCTTCTTGAAATGAAGTCATCCTCGACGGAAGCTCATCTTCCTCACCCAAATAAGGCTTCAAATCTGTAATTTTAAAAGTGGGACTAACCCCAAAATCTGTAGGCAGCTCAAGTTTATATGCATTATCATTTATTTTCTCTAACACCTTAAAAGGACCATCAGCACATGCCATTAGCTTTGATTTGCGCAAATCAGGAAATCTATCCTTACGCAAATGTAACCAAACAAGATCTCCAGGTGCAAACATAACATGTTTTCTACCCTTATCTCCAGCAAGTTTATATTTAGCATTCATACGCTCAATGTTCTCCTTAGTTAACTCATGCATTTTTAAGATCAATTCAGCACGTTGTTTAGCATCAAAATTAACCTTCCCCGAAGATGGAAGAGGCAACAAATCAATGGGTGCATGAGGTAGGAAACCATATGATGAGGACATCAATACCATTGTTACACCCACAACCCCTGCTTCTATACATACTGGACCAATTACTAGAGCTCGCGCACGCCAATTAAAATATCAGGTACTTTCGTTTCTTGGTAATGATTCTAAAGTTCATGAGAATATGATGCTGCCTAAATTGGATACATTTGTTTTGCTTACAAATGAAGGGCCTAGCTTGGACAAGAAAGAGGAACCTTGGAGCAAGTTCAAGCATGGAGATGATGGCATGCACAAGGAGAACAAGAACGGAGTTACAAGTGATGATTTCAGGACTTTGAAGCCACCATAATGAGTGCAGGAAGCCTTGGACGAAATATACAAGATGTCACTTCATAAATTTCGTCCAGAGGCTATTATAGGTGCTGCGTCACCTTATTATTGGGCCAGGCCCATGTAATTTCGAAATACTTGAGTATAGGCTGTTTTTAGAGTCCGTATGTGTGGGGAAAGAAGAGATAGGGTTGGTTTCGGACCCCTCCTTCAAGGGCCACGAAATCCCCTCCTCTTCCTCCATATATACAGCCCTTAGGGCACCGTTTAGACTTTGGGTTTTGTTTAGATTAAAAGTTCGCCATAGCTGCAACTTCGCGTACTTCGTTTGTGTTCAACGACCAGACCAAGACGTCACAGAACCCCACCTTGATCAATAAAGCTTTCATCTTATATTCGCAATATCCAGATTGCAAATCTTAGTTTCTTGCTTGTTCTTCGTTTGCTTGCAGGAGATAGACCCTCGTGGTCAGGTTGATTGTGCTCCGGCGTGGTCAATAACCTCTCGGAGTTGGTTTAGCAATTGCTGAGGCGCGACGTCCTCGCACGTTCGTAGTCGGATCGTCAAAGTCTACTCCACCAAAAACGATAGCTATCATCTCATCGAAAGATCGGGACACCCTCGCCTCTATCAAGAGGACATCAATACCATTGTTACACCCACAGCCCCTGCTTCTATACATACTGGACCAATTACTAGAGCTCGCGCACGCCAATTAAAATATCAGGTACTTTCGTTTCTTGGTAATGATTCTAAAGTTCATGAGAATATGATGCTGCCTAAATTGGATACATTTGTTTTGCTTACAAATGAAGGGCCTAGCTTGGACAAGAAAGAGGAACCTTGGAGCAAGTTCAAGCATGGAGATGATGGCATGCACAAGGGGAACAAGAACGGAGTTACAAGTGATGATTTCAGGATTTTGAAGCCACCATAATGAGTGCAGGAAGCCTTGGACGATATATACAAGATGTCACTTCATAAATTTCGTCCAGAGGCTATTATAGGTGCTGCGTCACCTTATTATTGGGCCAGGCCCATGTAATTTCGAAATACTTGAGTATAGGCTGTTTTTATAGTCCGTATGTGTGGGGAAACAAGAGATAGGGTTGGTTTCGGACCCCTCCTTCAAGGGCCACGAAATCCCCTCCTCTTCCTCCATATATACAGCCCTTAGGGCACCGTTTAGACTTTGGGTTTTGTTTAGATTAAAAGTTCGCCATAGCTGCAACTTCGCGTACTTCGTTTGTGTTCAACGACCAGACCAAGACGTCACAGAACCCCACCTTGATCAATAAAGCTTTCATCTTATATTCGCAATATCCAGATTGCAAATCTTAGTTTCTTGCTTGTTCTTCGTTTGCTTGCAGGAGATAGACCCTCGTGGTCAGGTTGATTGTGCTCCGGCGTGGTCAATAACCTCTCGGAGTTGGTTTAGCGATTGCTAAGGCGCGACGTCCTCGCACGTTCATAGTCGGATCGTCAAAGTCTACTCCACCAAAAACGATAGCTATCATCTCATCGAAAGATCGGGACACCCTCGCCTCTATCAAGCGCCGTGATTTTTGTTAGTGTTCTAGGCTCGCGTCTCTAGCACGGTCTAGCCTAGGACCAGCACAGTACCGTCGTTGAGAGTTTATTCAACATTGCATCTCTGAATTGATTATTGCTGACCCTTTTTGCTACCATATCATAAGCCTTCCCAGCTCCACATACATCTACATCGTGCGTTTGACACCACCTGGCAATCGCTCTGTCCAAGCTCTGAGAGTTTTGACTACAAAGGTTGCCGATCACCACCTGCTGCTGGGTAAGAACTGGTAAGAATTTGAGATTTGCTTGACGGATTTGTGACACCACACCACACCGCCACCACTTTCTAGTAGTCTGTAGGATCATATTCTTGTGTGTTTCTATTGCTGCTAACCATGGCAGGATCACAAGCCGACGAGATTGACTGGGAGAACATGACGAACAAGGAGTTGCATGATAAATTTCAGCAAATGATGAGTGGCCAGGTGGGAGATGTGCTAAACAGATTTGAAGAGGCCATGGAGAAGATAGATGGCATGGAGGAGTCGTTCGAGACAAAGCTGGATAACAAGTTTAATGAATTGCTCACGCGTCTTCCCCAACCACCACCGGCTGCACCTGTCGCACCTCTGCAACGACAACAACAACGCCCCCTTCCAAATCAGTTCGGACGAGCGAAGCGTGTTCCTCTTGAGGATGGCCAAACTTCTGGTGCTGCTGTACCTACTGTTGATGCTTCTTTGGCTCCTGCTCCTGCTGCTGCTGGTGCCGAGGAGGAGGATGATTACGCGGGCGATTATGAGGATGAGGTTGATCAAAATCATAACTACGTGCAACCACCAGCACTAGGTCGTCCACATGCAAATAATCGCAATGGTAGGCCTGCACCACCACTTCAGGTACGAGATCATGACCATCTTCCTAAATTAAAATTGAATATTCCACCATTCGAGGGTAGATATGTTCCTGATATATATCTTACTTGGGAGTTAGAAACTGAACAACGTTTTACATGTTTACAATATCCCGAGGAACGACGTGTTGCTGCTGCTGTTTGTGCTTTCACTAGTTTTGCATGTGTATGGTGGTCTGAACATTGTAGATTATATCCTATTCCAGCTACGTGGGCTGCTTTGAAAACTGCTATGCGTACTCGTTGGGTTCCACAATATTATCAACGTGAATTACTTCAAAAATTGCAGCGCTTAAGACAAGGAAAAAATTCTGTAGAAGAATATTATCAGGAATTACAAACTGGCATGATTAGATGTGGTATTGTTGAGGAGAATGAAGCTATGCTTGCACGTTTCATGGGTGGATTAAATAGAGAGATTCAGACCATTCTAGAGTATAAGGAGTATAATAATATCACTCGTTTATTCCATCTTGCTTGTAAAGCTGAACGTGAAGTGCAGGATCGACAGGCATTGGCGCGAACTAATTTTTCTAACTTTTAACTAAACAAATCCCAAAGTCTAAACGGTGCCCTAAGGGCTGTATATATGGAGGAAGAGGAGGGGATTTCGTGGCCCTTGAAGGAGGGGTCCGAAACCAACCCTATCTCTTGTTTCCCCACACATACGGACTCTAAAAACAGCCTATACTCAAGTATTTCGAAATTACATGGGCTTGGCCCAATAATAAGGTGACGCAGCACCTATAATAGCCTCTGGACGAAATTTATGAAGTGACATCTTGTATATTTCGTCCAAGGCTTCCTGCACTCATTATGGTGGCTTCAAAGTCCTGAAATCATCACTTGTAACTCCGTTCTTGTTCCCCTTGTGCATGCCATCATCTCCATGCTTGAACTTGCTCCAAGGTTCCTCTTTCTTGTCCAAGCTAGGCCCTTCATTTGTAAGCAAAACAAATGTATCCAATTTAGGCAGCATCATATTCTCATGAACTTTAGAATCATTACCAAGAAACGAAAGTACCTGATATTTTAATTGACGTGCGCGAGCTCTAGTAATTGGTCCAGTATGTATAGAAGCAGGGGCTGTGGGTGTAACAATGGTATTGATGTCCTCATCAGAGGCTATTATAGGTGCTGTGTCACCTTATTATTGGGCCAAGCCCATGTAATTTCGAAATACTTGAGTATAGGCTGTTTTTAGAGTCCGTATGTGTGGGAAACAAGAGATAGGGTTGGTTTCGGACCCCTCCTTCAAGGGCCACGAAATCCCCCCCCCTCTTCCTCCATATATACAGCCCTTAGGGCACCGTATAGACTTTGGGTTTTGTTTAGATTAAAAGTTCACCATAGCTGCAACTTCGCGTACTTCGTTTGTGTTCAACGACCAGACCAAGACGTCATGATAGAGGCGAGGGTGTCCCGATCTTTCGATGAGATGATAGCTATCGTTTTTGGTGGAGTAGACTTTGACGATCCGACTACGAACGTGCGAGGACGTCGCACCTTAGCAATCGCTAAACCAACTCCTAGAGGTTATTGACCACGCCGGAGCACAATCAACCTGACCACGAGGGTCTATCTCCTGCAAGCAAACGAAGAACAAGCAAGAAACTAAGATTTGCAATCTGGATATTGCGAATATAAGATGAAAGCTTTATTGATCAAGGTGGGGTTCTGTGACGTCTTGGTCTGGTCGTTGAACACAAACGAAGTACGCGAAGTTGCAGCTATGGCGAACTTTTAATCTAAACAAAACCCAAAGTCTAAACGGTGCCCTAAGGGCTGTATATATGGAGGAAGAGGAGGGGATTTCGTGGCCCTTGAAGGAGGGGTCCGAAACCAACCCTATCTCTTGTTTCCCCACACATACGGACTCTAAAAACAGCCTATACTCAAGTATTTCGAAATTACATGGGCCTGGCCCAATAATAAGGTGACGCAGCGCCTATAATAGCCTCTGGACGAAATTTATGAAGTGACATCTTGTATATTTCGTCCAAGGCTTCCTGCACTCATTATGGTGGCTTCAAAGTCCTGAAATCATCACTTGTAACTCCGTTCTTGTTCCCCTTGTGCATGCCATCATCTCCATGCTTGAACTTGCTCCAAGGTTCCTCTTTCTTGTCCAAGCTAGGCCCTTCATTTGTAAGCAAAACAAATGTATCCAATTTAGGCAGCATCATATTCTGATGAACTTTAGAATCATTACCAAGAAACGAAAGTACTTGATATTTTAATTGGCGTGCGCGAGCTCTAGTAATTGGTCCAGTATGTATAGAAGCAGGGGTTGTGGGTGTAACAATGGTATTGATGTCCTCATCAATGGAGAAGATAGATGGCATGGAGAAGTCGTTCGAGACAAAGCTGGATAACAAGTTTAATGAATTGCTCACGCGTCTTCCCCAACCACCACCGGCTGCACCTGTCGCACCTCTGCAACGACAACAACAACGCCCCCTTCCAAATCAGTTCGGACGAGCGAAGCGTGTTCCTCTTGAGGATGGCCAAACTTCTGGTGCTGCTGTACCTACTGTTGATGCTTCTTTGGCTCCTGCTCCTGCTGCTGCTGGTGCCGAGGAGGAGGATGATTACGCGGGCGAGTATGAGGATGAGGTTGATCAAAATCATAACTACGTGCAACCACCAGCACCAGGTCGTCCACATGCAAATAATCGCAATGGTAGGTCTGCACCACCACTTCAGGTACGAGATCATGACCATCTTCCTAAATTAAAATTGAATATTCCACCATTCGAGGGTAGATATGTTCCTGATATATATCTTACTTGGGAGTTAGAAACTGAACAACGTTTTACATGTTTACAATATCCTGAGGAACGACGTGTTGCTGCTGCTGTTTGTGCTTTCACTAGTTTTGCATGTGTATGGTGGTCTGAACATTGTAGATTATATCCTATTCCAGCTACGTGGGTTGCTTTGAAAACTGCTATGCGTACTCGTTGGGTTCCACCATATTATCAACGTGAATTACTTCAAAAATTGCAGCGCTTAAGACAAGGAAAAAATTCTGTAGAAGAATATTATCAGGAATTACAAACTGGCATGATTAGATGTGGTATAGTTGAGGAGAATGAAGCTATGCTTGCACGTTTCATGGGTGGATTAAATAGAGAGATTCAGACCATTCTAGAGTATAAGGAGTATAATAATATCACTCGTTTATTCCATCTTGCTTGTAAAGCTGAACGTGAAGTGCAGGATCGACAGGCATTGGCGCGAACTAATTTTTCTGCAGGTCGATCTTCATCATGGACACCGCGTGCCTCCTCTACTCCCACACGTCCTACTGCGGCACCACTGACTTCAGCCGCCAATTCCAATCGAGATACAAGAAAACAGGCACCACCACCACCATCTGCCAAGAGTACACCTTCTGGGCCTGCCCAGAGCTCTTCTTCATCTATGGCATCAACAGGGCACACACCTGATATTATTTGTCGTCGTTGTAAGGGAAGAGGTCATTATGCGAGAGAATGCCAATCTCCGCGTGTTATGATTGCTACTGAGGATGGTGGGTATGAGTCCGCTAGTGATTATGATGAGGAGACTTTGGCTCTTATTACAAATGAAGAACACGGTGTAGATGATTCTGATCATGAGACGCCATACATGGCTCCTGAAGACGCTGACAGGTATGAATGTTTAGTTGCTCAACGTGTTTTGAGTGTGCAGGTCACACAAGCTGAGCAAAATCAGAGGCATAATTTGTTCCATACAAAGGGAGTTGTGAAGGAACGTTCTGTTCGCGTCATCATAGATGGAGGGAGCTGCAACAACTTGGCTAGCATGGAGATGGTGGAGAAGCTATCTCTCACAAAAGACCATATCCACATCCTTACTATATCCAATGGTTCAACAACAGCGGCATGGTTAAGGTAACACGTACTGTTCGTGTGCATTTTAGTATCTCTACATATGCTGATTATGTTGATTGTGATGTGGTACCCATGCAAGCATGTTCATTATTACTTGGTAGACCATGGCAATTTGATAAAAATTCTGTACACCATGGTAGAAACAATCAGTATACTCTTGTTCATAAGGATAAACATATTACTTTGCTTCCTATGACTCCTAATTCTATTTTGAAAGATGATATTAATAGAGCTAGTAAAGCAAAGCAGGAGAAAAATAAGAGTGAAAATCAGATTGTGGCAAAAGAATTTGAGCAACAAATGAAGCCTAATAATAAACCATCTAGTGTTGCTTCTGAAATTAAATTGAAAAGTGCATGCTTACTTGCCACCAAATCTGATATTGATGAGCTAGATTTCAGCAATTCTGTTTGCTATGCTTTTGTGTGCAAAGAGGCGTTATTTTCATTCGAGGACGTGCCTTCCTCTTTGCCTCCTGCGGTCACTAACATTTTGCAGGAGTTCGCTGACGTCTTTCCACAAGACGTGCCACCGGGATTACCACCTGTTCGCGGGATTGAGCATCAGATTGACTTAATTCCCGGTGCTTCGTTGCCAAACCGTGCGCCATACCGTACCAATCCAGAGGAGACGAAGGAGATTATGCGTCAAGTACAGGAGCTGCTCGACAAAGGTTATATACGCGAATCTCTTAGTCCTTGTGCTGTTCCTATTATACTAGTGCCAAAAAAGGATGGTACGTCGCGTATGTGTGTTGATTGTAGAGGCATTAATAATATTACTATTCGTTATCGTCATCCTATTCCTAGGCTAGATGATATGCTTGATGAATTGAGTGGCTCTACAATATTCTCCAAAGTTGATTTGCGTAGTGGATACCATCAAATTCGTATGAAATTGGGAGATGAATGGAAAACAGCATTTAAAACTAAGTTCGGTTTATATGAGTGGTTAGTCATGCCTTTTGGGTTAACTAATGCACCTAGTACTTTCATGAGATTAATGAACGAAGTTTTACGTGCTTTCATTGGACGATTTGTGGTAGTTTACTTTGAAGATATATTGATTTATAGCAGATCTTTGGAGGAACATTTGGAACATTTACGTGTTGTTTTTATTGCTCTACGTGATGCACGTTTGTTTGGTAACCTTGGGAAGTGCACCTTTTGCACCGACCGAGTATCTTTTCTTGGCTATGTTGTTACTCCACAGGGAATTGAAGTTGATAAAGCCAAGATTGAATCTATTGAGAGTTGGCCGCAGCCCAAAACGGTCACACAAGTGAGGAGTTTCCTTGGCCTCGCTGGTTTCTATAGGCGTTTTGTGAGAGATTTCAGCACCATTGCTACACCTCTCAATGAGCTTACAAAGAAGGATGTGCCTTTTGTTTGGGGTACCTCACAGGAAGAAGCCTTCACGGTATTGAAAGATAAGTTGACACATGCTCCTTTACTCCAACTTCCTGATTTTAATAAGACTTTTGAGCTTGAATGTGATGCTAGTGGAATTGGATTAGGAGGTGTTTTATTACAAGATGGCAAACCTGTTGCATACTTTTCTGAAAAATTGAGTGGGCCTAGTCTGAACTATTCTACTTATGATAAAGAATTATATGCTCTTGTTCGGACCTTAGAAACATGGCAACATTATTTATGGCCCAAAGAATTTGTTATACATTCTGATCATGAATCTTTGAAACACATTAAAAGTCTAGCAAAACTGAACCGTAGACATGCTAAATGGGTTGAATTTATTGAGACTTTCCCTTATGTCATTAAACACAAGAAGGGTAAAGAAAATGTTATTGCTGATGCATTGTCTCGTCGTTATACTATGCTTTCACAACTTGACTTTAAAATATTTGGTTTGGAGACCATCAAAGATCAATATGTGCATGGTGCTGAATTTAAAGATGTATTGCAGAATTGTAAGGAAGGGAGAACATGGAACAAGTTCGTCGTTAACGATGGATTTGTGTTTCGTGCTAACAAGCTATGCATTCCAGCTAGCTCCGTTCGTCTTTTGTTGTTGCAGGAGGCGCATGGAGGAGGATTAATGGGACACTTTGGCGTGAAGAAGACGGAGGATATACTTGCTACACATTTCTTTTGGCCAAAGATGAGACGGGATGTTGAGCGTTTTGTTGCTCGCTGCACTACATGTCAAAAAGCTAAGTCACGACTCAATCCTCATGGTTTATATATGCCTTTGCCTGTACCTAGTGTTCCTTGGGAGGATATATCTATGGACTTTGTTTTTGGTTTACCTCGAACAAAGAAGGGGAGGGATAGCATATTTGTTGTCGTGGATAGGTTCTCGAAAATGGCACACTTTATACCATGTCATAAAAGCGATGATGCTGTTAATGTTGCTGATTTGTTCTTTCGTGAAATTATACGCTTGCATGGTGTGCCAAATACTATTGTTTCATATCGTGATACGAAATTTCTTAGCCACTTTTGGAGATGTTTATGGGCTAAGTTGGGGACTAAACTGCTTTTTAGTACTACATGTCACCCCCAAACTGATGGACAAACTGAAGTAGTCAATAGAACATTGTCTACTATGCTTAGGGCTGTTTTGAAGAATAACAAGAAAATGTGGGAAGAATGCTTGCCTCATATTGAATTTGCTTATAATCATTCATTGCATTCTACTACTAAGATGTGTCCTTTTGATATTGTGTATGGTTTCCTTCCTTGTGCACCAATTGATTTGTTGCCTCTTCCATCTTCGGAGAAGGTTAATTTTGATGCTAAACAACGTGCTGAATTGATCTTAAAAATGCATGAGTTAACTAAGGAGAACATTGAGCGTATGAATGCTAAATATAAACTTGCTGGAGATAAGGGTAGAAAACATGTTGTGTTTGCACCTGGAGATCTTGTTTGGTTACATTTGCGTAAGGATAGATTTCCTGATTTGCGCAAATCAAAGCTAATGCCACGTGCTGATGGTCCTTTTAAGGTGTTAGAGAAAATAAATGATAACGCATATAAACTTGAGCTGCCTACAGATTTTGGGGTTAGTCCCACTTTTAACATTGCAGATCTGAAGCCTTATTTGGGTGAGGAAGATGAGCTTCCGTCGAGGACGACTTCATTTCAAGAAGGGGAGGATGATGAGGACATCAATACCATTGTTACACCCACAGCCCCTGCTTCTATACATACTGGACCAATTACTAGAGCTCGCGCACGTCAATTAAAATATCAGGTACTTTCGTTTCTTGGTAATGATTCTAAAGTTCATGAGAATATGATGCTGCCTAAATTGGATACATTTGTTTTGCTTACAAATGAAGGGCCTAGCTTGGACAAGAATGAGGAACCTTGGAGCAAGTTCAAGCATGGAGATGATGGCATGCGCAAGGGGAACAAGAACGGAGTTACAAGTGATGATTTCAGGACTTTGAAGCCACCATAATGAGTGCAGGAAGCCTTGGACGAAATATACAAGATGTCACTTCATAAATTTTGTCCAGAGGCTATTATAGGTGCTGCGTCACCTTATTATTGGGCCAGGCCCATGTAATTTCGAAATACTTGAGTATAGGCTGTTTTTAGAGTCCGTATGTGTGGGGAAACAAGAGATAGGGTTGGTTTCGGACCCCTCCTTCAAGGGCCACGAAATCCCCTCCTCTTCCTCCATATATACAGCCCTTAGGGCACCGTTTAGACTTTGGGTTTTGTTTAGATTAAAAGTTCGCCATAGCTGCAACTTCGCGTACTTCGTTTGTGTTCAACGACCAGACCAAGACGTCACAGAACCCCACCTTGATCAATAAAGCTTTCATCTTATATTCGCAATAACCAGATTGCAAATCTTAGTTTCTTGCTTGTTCTTCGTTTGCTTGCAGGAGATAGACCCTCGTGGTCAGGTTGATTGTGCTCCGGCGTGGTCAATAACCTCTCGGAGTTGGTTTAGCGATTGCTAAGGCGCGACGTTCTCGCACGTTCGTAGTCGGATCGTCAAAGTCTACTCCACCAAAAACGATAGCTATCATCTCATCGAAAGATCGGGACACCCTCGCCTCTATCAGTTCGTGTGCATTTTAGTATCTCTACATATGCTGATTATGTTGATTGTGATGAGGTACCCATGCAAGCATGATCATTATTACTTGGTAGACCATGGCAATTTGATAAAAATTCTGTACACCATGGTAGAAACAATCAGTATACTCTTGTTCATAAGGATAAACATATTACTTTGCTTCCTATGACTCCTGATTCTATTTTGAAAGATGATATTAATAGAGCTAGTAAAGCAAAACAGGAGAAAAATAAGAGTGAAAATCAGATTGTGGCAAAAGAATTTGAGCAACAAATGAAGCCTAATAATAAACCATCTAGTGTTGCTTCTGAAATTAAATTGAAAAGTGCATGCTTACTTGCCACCAAATCTGATATTGATGATCTAGATTTCAGCAATTCTGTTTGCTATGCTTTTGTGTGCAAAGAGGCATTATTTTCATTCGAGGACGTGCCTTCCTCTTTGCCTCCTGCGGTCACTAACATTTTGCAGGAGTTCGCTGATGTCTTTCCACAAGACGTGCCACCGGGATTACCACCTATTCGCGGGATTGAGCATCAGATTGACTTAATTCCCGGTGCTTCGTTGCCAAACCGTGCGCCATACCGTACCAATCCAGAGGAGACGAAGGAGATTATGCGTCAAGTACAGGAGTTGCTCGACAAAGGTTATATACGCGAATCCCTTAGTCCTTGTGCTGTTCCTATTATTCTAGTGCCGAAAAAGGATGGTACATCGCGTATGTGTGTTGATTGTAGAGGCATTAATAATATTACTATTCGTTATCGTCATCCTATTCCTAGACTAGATGATATGCTTGATGAATTGAGTGGCTCTACAATATTCTCCAAACTTGATTTGCGTAGTGGATACCATCAAATTCGTATGAAATTGGGGGATGAATGGAAAACAGCATTTAAAACAAAGTTTGGATTATATGAGTGGTTAGTCATGCCTTTTGGGTTAACTAATGCACCTAGTACATTCATGAGATTAATGAACGAAGTTTTACGTGCTTTCATTGGACGATTTGTGGTAGTCTATTTTGATGATATACTGATTTATAGCAGATCTTTGGAGGAACATTTGGAACATTTACGTGCTGTTTTTATTGCTTTACGTGATGCACGTTTGTTTGGTAACCTTGGGAAGTGCACCTTTTGCACCGACCGAGTATCTTTTCTTGGCTATGTTGTTACTCCACAGGGAATTGAAGTTGATAAAGCCAAGATTGAAGCTATTGAGAGTTGGCCACAGCCCAAAACAGTCACTCAAGTGAGGAGTTTTCTTGGACTCGCTGGTTTCTATAGGCGTTTTGTGAGAGATTTCAGCACCATTGCTGCACCTCTCAATGAGCTTACAAAGAAGGATGTGCCTTTTGTTTGGGGTACCTCACAGGAAGAAGCCTTCACGGTATTGAAAGATAAGTTGACACATGCCCCTTTACTCCAACTTCCTGATTTTAATAAGACTTTTGAGCTTGAATGTGATGCTAGTGGAATTGGATTAGGAGGTGTTTTATTACAAGATGGCAAACCTGTTGCATACTTTTCTGAAAAATTGAGTGGGCCTAGTCTGAACTATTCTACTTATGATAAAGAATTATATGCTCTTGTTCGGACCTTAGAAACATGGCAACATTATTTATGGCCCAAAGAATTTGTTATACATTCTGATCATGAATCTTTGAAACACATTAAAAGTCAAGCAAAACTGAACCGTAGACATGCTAAATGGGTTGAATTTATTGAGACTTTCCCTTATGTCATTAAACACAAGAAGGGTAAAGAAAATGTTATTGCTGATGCATTGTCTCGTCGTTATACTATGCTTTCACAACTTGACTTTAAAATATTTGGTTTGGAGACCATCAAAGATCAATATGTGCATGATGCTGAATTTAAAGATGTATTGCAGAATTGTAAGGAAGGGAGAACATGGAACAAGTTCGTCGTTAATGATGGATTTGTGTTTCGTGCTAACAAGCTATGCATTCCAGCTAGCTCCGTTCGTCTTTTGTTGTTGCAGGAGGCGCATGGAGGAGGATTAATGGGACACTTTGGCATGAAGAAGACGGAGGATATACTTGCTACACATTTCTTTTGGCCAAAGATGAGACGGGATGTTGAGCGTTTTGTTGCTCGCTGCACTACATGTCAAAAAGCTAAGTCACGACTCAATCCTCATGGTTTATATATGCCTTTGCCTGTACCTAGTGTTCCTTGGGACGATATATCTATGGACTTTGTTTTAGGTTTACCTCGAACAAAGAAGGGGAGGGATAGCATATTTGTTGTCGTGGATAGGTTCTCGAAAATGGCACACTTTATACC
The DNA here is from genome assembly GCA_011799875.1 of Thinopyrum elongatum. NCBI lineage: Eukaryota > Viridiplantae > Streptophyta > Magnoliopsida > Poales > Poaceae > Thinopyrum > Thinopyrum elongatum. The sequence goes on along the minus strand of JAAAXO010000625.1, from coordinate 849,412 downwards.
ATGTCATAAAAGCGATGATGCTGTTAATGTTGCTGATTTGTTCTTTCGTGAAATTATACGCTTGCATGGTGTGCCAAATACTATTGTTTCAGATCGTGATACTAAATTTCTTAGCCACTTTTGGAGATGTTTATGGGCTAAGTTGGGGACTAAACTGCCTTTTAGTACTACATGTCACCCCCAAACTGATGGACAAACTGAAGTAGTCAATAGAACATTGTCTACTATGCTTAGGGCTGTTTTGAAGAATAACAAGAAAATGTGGGAAGAATGCTTGCCTCATATTGAATTTGCTTATAATCGTTCATTGCATTCTACTAGTAAGATGTGTCCTTTTGAAATTGTGTATGGTTTCCTTCCTCGTGCACCAATTGATTTGTTGCCTCTTCCATCTTCGGAGAAGGTTAATTTTGATGCTAAACAACGTGCTGAATTGATCTTAAAAATGCATGAGTTAACTAAGGAGAACATTGAGCGTATGAATGCTAAATATAAACTTGCTGGAGATAAGGGTAGAAAACATGTTGTGTTTGCACCTGGAGATCTTGTTTGGTTACATTTGCGTAAGGATAGATTTCCTGATTTGCGCAAATCAAAGCTAATGCCACGTGCTGATGGTCCTTTTAAGGTGTTAGAGAAAATAAATGATAATGCATATAAACTTGAGCTGCCTGCAGATTTTGGGGTTAGTCCCACTTTTAACATTGCAGATCTGAAGCCTTATTTGGGTGAGGAAGATGAGCTTCCGTCGATGACGACTTCATTTCAAGAAGGGGAGGATGATGAGGACATCAATACCATTGTTACACCCACAGCCCCTGCTTCTATACATACTGGACCAATTACTAGAGCTCGCGCACGTCAATTAAAATATCAGGTACTTTCGTTTCTTGGTAATGATTCTAAAGTTCATGAGAATATGATGCTGCCTAAATTGGATACATTTGTTTTGCTTACAAATGAAGGGCCTAGCTTGGACAAGAAAGAGGAACCTTGGAGCAAGTTCAAGCATGGAGATGATGGCATGCACAAGGGGAACAAGAACGGAGTTACAAGTGATGATTTCAGGACTTTGAAGCCACCATAATGAGTGCAGGAAGCCTTGGACGAAATATACAAGATGTCACTTCATAAATTTCGTCCAGAGGCTATTATAGGTGCTGCGTCACCTTATTATTGGGCCAGGCCCATGTAATTTCGAAATACTTGAGTATAGGCTGTTTTTAGAGTCCGTATGTGTGGGGAAACAAGAGATAGGGTTGTTTTCGGACCCCTCCTTCAAGGGCCACGAAATCCCCTCCTCTTCCTCCATGTATACAGCCCTTAGGGCACCGTTTAGACTTTGGGTTTTGTTTAGATTAAAAGCTCGCCATAGCTGCAACTTCGCGTACTTCGTTTGTGTTCAACGACCAGACCAAGACGTCACAGAACCCCACCTTGATCAATAAAGCTTTCATCTTATATTCGCAATATCCAGATTGCAAATCTTAGTTTCTTGCTTGTTCTTCGTTTGCTTGCAGGAGATAGACCCTCGTGGTCAGGTTGATTGTGCTCCGGCGTGGTCAATAACCTCTCGGAGTTGGTTTAGCGATTGCTAAGGCGCGACGTCCTCGCACGTTCGTAGTCGGATCGTCAAAGTCTACTCCACCAAAAACGATAGCTATCATCTCATCGAAAGATCGGGACACCCTCGCCTCTATCAAACAAGTTCGTCATTAACGATGGATTTGTGTTTCGTGCTAACAAGCTATGCATTCCAGCTAGCTCTGTTCGTCTTTTGTTGTTGCAGGAGGCGCATGGAGGAGGATTAATGGGACACTTTGGCGTGAAGAAGACGGAGGATATACTTGCTACACATTTCTTTTGGCCAAAGATGAGACGGGATGTTGAGCGTTTTGTTGCTCGCTGCACTACATGTCAAAAAGCTAAGTCACGACTCAATCCTCATGGTTTATATATGCCTTTGCCTGTACCTAGTGTTCCTTGGGAGGATATATCTATGGACTTTGTTTTAGGTTTACCTCGAACAAAGAAGGGGAGGGATAGCATATTTGTTGTCGTGGATAGGTTCTCGAAAATGGCACACTTTATACCATGTCATAAAAGCGATGATGCTGTTAATGTTGCTGATTTGTTCTTTCGTGAAATTATACGCTTGCATGGTGTGCCAAATACTATTGTTTCAGATCGTGATACGAAATTTCTTAGCCACTTTTGGAGATGTTTATGGGTTAAGTTGGGGACTAAACTGCTTTTTAGTACTACATGTCACCCCCAAACTGATGGACAAACTGAAGTAGTCAATAGAACATTGTCTACTATGCTTAGGGCTGTTTTGAAGAATAACAAGAAAATGTGGGAAGAATGCTTGCCTCATATTGAATTTGCTTATAATCGTTCATTGCATTCTACTACTAAGATGTGTCCTTTTGAAATTGTGTATGGTTTCCTTCCTCGTGCACCAATTGATTTGTTGCCTCTTCCATCTTCGGAGAAGGTTAATTTTGATGCTAAACAACGTGCTGAATTGATCTTAAAAATGCATGAGTTAAATAAGGAGAACATTGAGCGTATGAATGCTAAATATAAACTTGCTGGAGATAAGGGTAGAAAACATGTTGTGTTTGCACCTGGAGATCTTGTTTGGTTACATTTGCGTAAGGATAGATTTCCTGATTTGCGCAAATCAAAGCTAATGCCACGTGCTGATGGTCCTTTTAAGGTGTTAGAGAAAATAAATGATAATGCATATAAACTTGAGCTGCCTGCAGATTTTGGGGTTAGTCCCACTTTTAACATTGCAGATTTGAAGCCTTATTTGGGTGAGGAAGATGAGCTTCCGTCGAGGACGACTTCATTTCAAGAAGGGGAGAATGATGAGGACATCAATACCATTGTTACACCCACAGCCCCTGCTGCTATACATACTGGACCAATTACTAGAGCTCGCGCACGCCAATTAAATTATCAGGTACTTTCGTTTCTTGGTAATGATTCTAATGTTCATGAGAATATGATGCTGCCTAAATTGGATACATTTGTTTTGCTTACAAATGAAGGGCCTAGCTTGGACAAGAAAGAGGAACCTTGGAGCAAGTTCAAGCATGGAGATGATGGCATGCGCAAGGGGAACAAGAACGGAGTTAAAAGTGATGATTTCAGGACTTTGAAGCCACCATAAGGAGTGCAGGAAGCCTTGGACGAAATATACAAGATGCCACTTCATAAATTTCGTCCAGAGGCTATTATAGGTGCTGCGTCACCTTATTATTGGGCCAGGCCCATGTAATTTCGAAATACTTGAGTATAGGCTATTTTTAGAGTCCGTATGTGTGGGGAAACAAGAGATAGGGTTGGTTTCGGACCCCTCCTTCAAGGGCCACGAAATCCCCCCCGCTTCCTCCATATATACAGCCCTTAGGGCACCGTTTAGACTTTGGGTTTTGTTTAGATTAAAAGTTCGCCATAGCTGCAACTTCGCGTACTTCGTTTGTGTTCAACGACCAGACCAAGACGTCACAGAACCCCACCTTGATCAATAAAGCTTTCATCTTATATTCGCAATATCCAGATTGCAAATCTTAGTTTCTTGCTTGTTCTTCGTTTGCTTGCAGGAGATAGACCCTCGTGGTCAGGTTGATTGTACTCCGGCGTGGTCAATAACCTCTCGGAGTTGGTTTAACGATTGCTAAGGCGCGACGTCCTCGCACGTTCGTAGTCGGATCGTCAAAGTCTACTCCACCAAAAACGATTGCTATCATCTCATCGAAAGATCGGGACACCCTCGCCTCTATCAAGTGGTATCAGATTTCCAGGTTGCTCGGTGAGATTTACAATTTTTCGTAGTTTAGATCGAGTCTGTTCTTCATACCTACAGTCCAGGAAAAAGCCAAAAAAAAAATTAGGGTTAGTTCATCATATCCAAACCAATCTGAGCCATTGCATAATCTTTTCTGTATTTGCTTTGTTGAATTTGCGGTTGCATCGTCGTGTCAAGTTGCTGGTCTTAGCGTCTAGTTCTTTAGAGTTTCGAGTTCTGTTCACAAGTTGTCACGCCGCCGCCGCAGCATCATCATCGCCCCTACCATATACCACCACAGCTTATCTGCTATTTCTCTGAGTCCATATACCACCACCGATCCGAGTCCATATACCACCACCGATCCGAGTCCATATACCACCACCAATCCGAGCCCACATATACTACCGTCATATACCATCACCAGTCCGAGTTCCACCAGATTCATCTCTGCCACCAGTCCTAGTCCAAGTCCAGTATTTATTCCTTTATTTTAGAGTTCCAGATCACGCGATACTACGAGTCGTGAACAAGTCGGATTCCCCAATTTTCGTGCTACCCGCAGAAGAAAAATAGTTCCAGTTTCAAAAAAAAAACTAAGTCTGGAAAATTCTGGCTAGGCAGTTTTTAGACCATTTGTAGACTTTTTCGAAAAAAAATTGTTGCGGAGCAAAAAAAAAAGGAAAAAAAAAGTGCAAAAAAAAAGAAAAAAATTCAGAGTGTGCTCCTCCCTTGTTTACGTGCAGCGCCGTGATTTTTGTTAGTGTTCTAGGCTCGCGTCTCTAGCACGGTCTAGCCTAGGACCAGCATAGTACCGTCGTTGAGAGTTTATTCAACATTGCATCTCTGAATTGATTATTGCTGACCCTTTTTGCTACCATATCATAAGCCTTCCCAGCTCCACATACATCTACATCGTGCGTTTGACACCACCTGGCAATCGCTCTGTCCAAGCTCTGAGAGTTTTGACTACAAAGGTTGCCGATCACCACCTGCTGCTGGGTAAGAACTGGTAAGAATTTGAGATTTGCTTGACGGATTTGTGACACCACACCACACCACCACCACCTTCTAGTAGTCTGTAGGATCATATTCTTGTGTGTTTCTATTGCTGCTAACCATGGCAGGATCACAAGCCGACGAGATTGACTGGGAGAACATGACGAACAAGGAGTTGCATGATAAATTTCAGCAAATGATGAGTGGCCAGGTGGGAGATGTGCTAAACAGATTTGAAGAGGCCATGGAGAAGATAGATGGCATGGAGAAGTCGTTCGAGACAAAGCTGGATAACAAGTTTAATGAATTGCTCACGCGTCTTCCCCAACCACCACCGGCTCCACCTGTCGCACCTCTGCAACGACAACAACAACGCCCCCTTCCAAATCAGTTCGGACGAGCGAAGCGTGTTCCTCTTGAGGATGGCCAAACTTCTGGTGCTGCTGTACCTACTGTTGATGCTTCTTTGGCTCCTACTCCTGCTGCTGCTGGTGCCGAGGAGGAGGATGATTACGCGGGCGATTATGAGGATGAGGTTGATCAAAATCATAACTACGTGCAACCACCAGCACCAGGTCGTCCACATGCAAATAATCGCAATGGTAGGTCTGCACCACCACTTCAGGTACGAGATCATGACCATCTTCCTAAATTAAAATTGAATATTCCACCATTCGAGGGTAGATATGTTCCTGATATATATCTTACTTGGGAGTTAGAAACTGAACAACGTTTTACATGTTTACAATATCCCGAGGAACGACGTGTTGCTGCTGCTGTTTGTGCTTTCACTAGTTTTGCACGTGTATGGTGGTCTGAACATTGTAGATTATATCCTATTCCAGCTACGTGGGCTGCTTTGAAAACTGCTATGCGTACTCGTTGGGTTCCACCATATTATCAACGTGAATTACTTCAAAAATTGCAGCGCTTAAGACAAGGAAAAAATTCTGTAGAAGAATATTATCAGGAATTACAAACTGGCATGATTAGATGTGGTATTGTTGAGGAGAATGAAGCTATGCTTGCACGTTTCATGGGTGGATTAAATAGAGAGATTCAGACCATTCTAGAGTATAAGGAGTATAATAATATCACTCGTTTATTCCATCTTGCTTGTAAAGCTGAACGTGAAGTGCAGGATCGACAGGCATTGGCGCGAACTAATTTTTCTGCAGGTCGATCTTCATCATGGACACCGCGTGCCTCCTCTACTCCCACACGTCCAACTGCGGCACCACTGACTTCAGCCGCCAATTCCAACCGAGATATAAGAAAACAGGCACCACCACCACCATCTGCCAAGAGTACACCTTCTGGGCCTGCCCAGAGCTCTTCTTCATCTATGGCATCAACAGGGCACACACATGATATTATTTGTCGTCGTTGTAAGGGAAGAGGTCATTATGCGAGAGAATGCCAATCTCCGCGTGTTATGATTGCTACTGAGGATGGTGGGTATGAGTCCGCTTGATGAGGACATGAATACCTTGGATACGACCAAAAATATTGCATACATGTATATTTGTGAGGTGATTTCTAATGCAAACTATGCAATAATTTATTTGTGTCATCCAGGACAAAAATACTTCACAAACTTTTGTGCCATGTCTAATTGCAGGTGTATGAGACATTTGTACAATTCACATATGAAGATAAGGGAAAACGAGAAGTTTAGGTGCTGTTCAAAAAGTCCTCTCACGTCACTTTTGGGCCAAGAGAAGATAGAGTCCAAGTCTCTCACGTTCTGGATTCAGATTCGGACTGCACAGACATACCTGACTCAAAACGCCAAGAACTTTTTCATACGGACTCCGAATTGGGTGATTCTTTTTTTGTTGGAAAGTAGATTTCGTGCTCTTTCCAACCCAATTGGATTCACCTTAAAATTCATCCGGAGCTATGAGTTATCGACGAAACAATCTGACGCTGTAGCAGAATCCGAGTCAAACTACAAGTCCAAAGGTGTTGCATCACCTCCACTTGGGCCCATGAGCCTTGTACGGCCTAGGGTTAGTTTTAGGCTGCCTTGGGACGTCCTCCCACCTCCTTGGCCGCCACCCCTTACTCCTATATAAGTAGATCCATCTAGTAGCTTTTTGCTTGGGATTTGTTTAGTTAAAAGTTAGCCATTGCAACTTCGTGTACTTCGTTTGTGTCCAACGACCAGACCAAGACCGCTTTCGGATCCCCACCTTTATCAATACTTCATCTATATTCGCAATATTCAGATTGCATTATCATATTCTTGCTTGTTCTTCGATTGCGTGCAGGAATAGACCTTCGTGGTCAAGCTGATCGTGCTTTCAGCATCGTCAGTAACCTCGGGAGATTGGTTTAGCGATTGCTAAGGCGCAACGTCGTGCACGTTTGTAGTCGGATCGTGAAAGTCGACTCCACCAAATCGATAGCTATCATCTCATCGAAAGATCGGGACACCCCCGCCTCTACCAAGTGGTATCAGAGCTAGATAATGAGGATGAGGTTGATCAAAATCATAACTACGTGCAACCACCAGCACCAGGTCGTCCACATGCAAATAATCGCAATGGTAGGTCTGCACCACCACTTCAGGTACGAGATCATGACCATCTTCCTAAATTAAAATTGAATATTCCACCATTCGAGGGTAGATATGTTCCTGATATATATCTTACTTGGGAGTTAGAAACTGAACAACGTTTTACATGTTTACAATATCCCGAGGAACGACGTGTTGCTGCTGCTGTTTGTGCTTTCACTAGTTTTGCATGTGTATGGTGGTCTGAACATTGTAGATTATATCCTATTCCAGCTACGTGGGCTGCTTTGAAAACTGCTATGCGTACTCGTTGGGTTCCACCATATTATCAACGTGAATTACTTCAAAAATTGCAGCGCTTAAGACAAGGAAAAAATTCTGTAGAAGAATATTATCAGGAATTACAAACTGGCATGATTAGATGTGGTATTGTTGAGGAGAATGAAGCCTTCAAGGGCCACGAAATCCCCCCCTCTTCCTCCATATATACAGCCCTTAGGGCACCGTTTAGACTTTGGGATTTGTTTAGTTAAAAGTTAGCCATTGCAACTTCGTGTACTTCGTTTGTGTCCAACGACCAGACCAAGACCGCTTTCGGATCCCCACCTCTATCAATACTTCATCTATATTCGCAATATTCAGATTGCATTATCATATTCTTGCTTGTTCTTCGATTGCGTGCAGGAATAGACCTTCATGGTCAGGCTGATCGTGCTTTCAGTATCGTCAGTAACCTTGGGAGATTGGTTTAGCGATTGCTAAGGCGCAACGTCGTGCACGTTTGTAGTCGGATCGTCAAAGTCGACTCCACCAAATCGATAGCTATCATCTCATCGAAAGATCGGGACACCCCCGCCTCTATCACTTTTTGCCATCCCCGGCGACAGAAGGTGGTCCGCGGCAAGGATTGGGGCGATCTCGCCGCAGAATACGAGAAGCTCACAATCGCCACTACCAGGATCCTCCGCTTGAAGGCTGCCGGGCTGACAATGGAGATGATCGGCTTCGAATTCCTCCGCCGCCGCATCGCCCCTCTGCAGAATAGGGGGAGGCCAGCCTGGGAGTATAAGAACGTAGCGGATGTCATGAGGCTGCGCCCCGGGCTGAACAACAACTTGACTGTTATGCAGCTTGGCGCTCTCCGCCAGAAGTTATTCCAGCGCGAAGACAAGCACCGGCTGTCGGCAAGGATCGTCCCCTTGTGCAACAACTCTACGCTGGGGTCGATCATTGGTTTCTTGCCGATGTTCAACGCCCACGGCCTTGACCCGACCTGGGTCGAGCCAAGCGAGGAAGAAGCACAGAAATTCTTCGACAATCTGACGGAAAAGCCTGTCCGGTAAGAGCCAGATCTTATTCGCGCCACCACGGATCAGGAGGTAGCATACATCGCTACCAGAGTGGAGGAAGCGAATCTTGCCGCGGAGGCCGGCAGCGTTGGCTTCATAGAGTGGGAAGCCAGCGAGGCAGAGGTGGTAATGGAGACGAAGCCTGCCGGGGAGGACGAGGTTGCTGGGGAGGAGAGCGGCGCAGCCGCTGAAATCTCGTCCGGCGAGGACTCAGTCGAAGAAGAAGAGATGCGAGAAGAGCCCCCTCGCCCGAGGAAGAAAGCGAGGCGTGTTCTTCGGAAGGCTGCGTCTGACATCCCGGCAAGCCAGCCCTCTTCGAGCGGCGAAGCCCCCGGCAAGAAAGTGGCCGGCAAGACTGGACCGCGGCAGAGGGCCCGTCAACAGCCTGCACGGCGTGCGAGGCCCGCACCAGCGGCCACTGCTGGGGCGGCAGGAGGGTCTCGCACCACCGCACCGGAAGCTGCCCCGGCGCCTGCCACAGCCAAGCGGCCTAGGACTCCTCCTCCGCCTCCCCACTCAGACACCGCAATGGAGGTCGACTTCGACATCTCCGGCTTTAGTCCGGAGCGAGAGGAAGAAGAGTAAGTACTTTGCCACAGCTTTTGATGAGGACATGACTACCTTGGATACGACCAAAAATATTGCATACATGTATATTTGTGAGGTGATTTCTAATGCAAACTATGCAATAATTTATTTGTGTCATCCACGACAAAAATACTTCACAAACTTTTGTGCCATGTCTAATTGCAGGTGTATGGGACATTTGTACAATTCACATATGAAGATAAGGGAAAAAGAGAAGTTTAGGTGCTATTTAAAAAGTCCTCTCACGTCACTTTTGGGCCAAGAGAAGATAGAGTCCAAGTCTCTCATGTTCTGGATTCAGATTCGGACTGCACAGACATACCTGACTCAAAACACCAAGAACTTTTTCATACGGACTCCGAATTGGGTGATTCTTTTTTTGTTGGAAAGTAGATTTCGTGCTGTTTCCAACCCAATTGGATTCACCTTAAAATTCATCCGGAGCGTTGAGTTATCAATGAAACAATCTGATGCTGCAGCAGAATCCGAGTCAAACTACAAGTCTAAAGGTGTTGCATCACCTCCACTTGGGCCCATGAGCCTTGTACGACCTAGGGTTAGTTTTAGGCTGCCTTGGGACGTCCTCCCACCTCCTTGGCCGCCACCCCTTACTCCTATATAAGTAGATCCATCTAGTAGCTTTTTCCTTGGGATTTGTTTAGTTAAAAGTTAGCCATTGCAACTTCGTGTACTTCGTTTGTGTCCAACGACCAGACGAAGACCGCTTTTGGATCCCCACCATTATCAATACTTCATCTATATTCGCAATATTCAGATTGCATTGTCATATTCTTGCTTGTTCTTCGATTGCGTGCAGGAATAGACCTTCGTGGTCAGGCTGATCGTGCTTCCAGCATCGTCAGTAACCTCGGGAGATTGGTTTAGCGATTGCTAAGGCGCAACGTCATGCATGTTTGTAGTCGGATCGTCAAAGTCAACTCCACCAAATCGATAGTTACCATCTCATCGAAAGATCGGGACACCCCACCTCTATCAAGTGGTATCAGATTTTCAGGTTGCTCGGTGAGATTTTACAGTTTTTCGTAGTTTAGATCGAGTCTGTTCTTCATACCTACAGTCCATGAAAAAGCCAGAAAAAATTAAGGTTAATTCATCATATCCGAACCAATCTGAGTCTTTGCATAATCTTTTTAGGGTGTTTGCATTATTGAATTATCGGTTGCATCGTCGTGTCGAGTTGTTGGTCTTAGTGTCTAGTTCCTTTAGAGTTTCGAGTTCTGTTCACATTAGTCACGTCGCCGCTGCATCATTATCCCTTCCGTTGTCCACAACCTCTCATCCATCAAATTCCACCACATGCTACCCACCGTTCATTGTCATAATCATAGCTGACGCCGTTCATATCTTCGCTTGATCCAATCTGCATCTTATCTAGTTTGTTTTGGAAAGAGAGAAAAAAAAAGAGAAAAAAAAGAGAAAAAAAGTCAGAGAAAAAAAAAGAGAGAAAGAAAAAGAAAAAAAAAGTGTGAGAAAAAAAAAGAGAGAAGAAAAAAAAACAAAATTCGAATTTATCTAGACTCAATCTCGTAGCTGAATTCGGATTCGAATCTATTCTACGCACTGTTTAGTAAAACAGGCGTATCTTCCTCATACGAAGTTCGTTTTGACTCCGTGAGTACTCAAATTAAAGCTAGCGACGAGGCGCATCTAAATAGTTGCAGAAGCTAGTTCAATATTTGACACCTCAAAATCGGCTTCTAAATAGGTATTTTTGCCCTCCGAAGTTCATGAACACAGCTTGTTCCAGCTTTTCAGGCCAGTTTTAGAATTTTTAGACTCCTCATATCAACTCGGAATTGAGTGATTCTTTTTGCGTTTGAAAGCTTGAGTCAGTGCCATTCTTGAGAAAAAATTATCAGAAAATTGGCAAAAACTTTTCAGAGAAAAGTTGGAGAGAAAGTTGTTGGTATATCCTGCTTGGCAGTTATTTCACATCATTATCTTTACTGCTATTGTGGTATTCACTTTTATCTTACTGTCCAGAGCTACTTCATATCCTTTATTGATGCTAGTTGTGCTACGCCGTGCCCTCATTACTGTTCTAGGCTCGCGTCTCTAGTTCGGTCTAGCCTAGGACCAGCACAGTACCGTCGTTGAGTGTTTATTCAACATTGCATCTCTGAATTGATTATTGCTAATCTTTTGCTACCAAATATTTAAGCCTTCCAACTCCACATATTTCTACACCGTGTATACGTACGTTCTCCTGGCAATCGTTTTACTCAATCTTCGGAGTTATTTGACACCGCTGGTTGCCTGTCACCACCTGCTGCATGCTAAGAACTTGTAAGATATTGATATTTGCTACACTGTGAGCGTTTTACCACCACATCCTAGTAGTTCATAGGAACATTATTCTTGGATTTTGTTTCTTGTTTTCTACTAACTATGGCAGGTTCCGGAGTTGTTAGTTCTTGGGCTTCATCGATCGTGGGAGATTTGCCATCACCTAAGAAAATACAACAACCGCCACAAGAGGAGCAATTACATCAGAATGCACATAATCAGGTTAAAGTTTCCATGCCACCATTTACTGGTCGTTTTAGGCCTGATTTATATATTGAATGGGAGTACGAAATAAATGATATATTTGCTTCCCATAATTTTGATGAGCGTGGAAAATTTCAAGCTGCGGTTAGTACTTTTAGTAGCTTTGCTTTAGTTTGTGATGAGGACATCAATACCATTGTTACACCCACAGCCCCTGCTGCTATACATACTGGACCAATTACTAGAGCTCGCGCACGCCAATTAAATTATCAGGTACTTTCGTTTCTTGGTAATGATTCTAATGTTCATGAGAATATGATGCTGCCTAAATTGGATACATTTGTTTTGCTTACAAATGAAGGGCCTAGCTTGGACAAGAAAGATGAACCTTGGAGCAAGTTCAAGCATGGAGATGATGGCATGCGCAAGGGGAACAAGAACGGAGTTACAAGTGATGATTTCAGGACTTTGAAGCCACCATAAGGAGTAGAGGAAGCCTTGGACGAAATATACAAGATGCCACTTCATAAATTTCGTCCAGAGGCTATTATAGGTGCTGCGTCACCTTATTATTGGGCCAGGCCCATGTAATTTCGAAATACTTGAGTATAGGCTGTTTTTAGAGTCCGTATGTGTGGGGAAACAAGAGATAGGGTTGGTTTCGGACCCCTCCTTCAAGGGCCACGAAATACCCTCCTCTTCCTCCATATATACAGCCCTTAGGGCACCGTTTACACTTTGGGGTTTTGTTTAGATTAAAAGTTCACCATAGCTGCAACTTCGCGTACTTCGTTTGTGTTCAACAACCAGACCAAGACGTCACATAACCCCACCTTGATCAATAAAGCTTTCATCTTATATTCGCAATATCCAGATTGCAAATCTTAGTTTCTTGCTTGTTCTTCGTTTGCTTGCAGGAGATAGACCCTTGTGGTCAGGTTGATTGTGCTCCGGCGTGGTCAATAACCTCTCGGAGTTGGTTTAGCGATTGCTAAGGCACGACGTCCTCGCACGTTCGTAGTCGGATCGTCAAAGTCTACTCCACCAAAAACGATAGCTATCATCTCATCGAAAGATCGGGACACCCTCGCCTCTATCATCTTGTGATAATATTTTGGCTTTATTATATTTTATGAACTATGAAAGTTTCTTATGTATACATGTGTCATATGTGCAAAAACCAAAGGAAGTAAAAATGGGTGACATATACATATACAACGTGTACACCTTGTCTCTTTTGTTAGCCACATTTCAGATTAAGCAACGCCGAGGACGGCTTTGTTTTCAAGAAAGCGAGGATGATGAGGACATGACTACCTTGGATACGACCAAAAATATTGCATACATGTATATTTGTGAGGTGATTTCTAATGCAAACTATGCAATAATTTATTTGTGTCATCCACGACAAAAATACTTCACAAACTTTTGTGCCATGTCTAATTGCAGGTGTATGGGACATTTGTACAATTCACATATGAAGATAAGGGAAAAAGAGAAGTTTAGGTGCTGTTCAAAAAGTCCTCTGACGTCAGTTTTGGGCCAAGAGAAGATAGAGTCCAAGTCTCTCACGTTCTGGATTCAGATTCGGACTGCACAGACATACCTGAATCAAAACACCAAAAACTTTTTTCATACTTACTCCGAATTGGGTGATTCTTTTTTTGTTGGAAAGTAGATTTCGTGCTCTTTCCAACCCAATTGGATTCACCTTAAAATTCATCCGGAGCGTTGAGTTATCAATGAAACAATCTGATGCTGCAGCAGAATCCGAGTCAAACTACAAGTCCAAAGGTGTTGCATCACCTCCACTTGGGCCCATGAGCCTTGTACGACCTAGGGTTAGTTTTAGGCTGCCTTGGGACGTCCTCCCACCTACTTGGCCGCCACCCCTTACTCCTATATAAGTAGATCCATCTAGTAGCTTTTTCCTTGGGATTTGTTTAGTTAAAAGTTAGCCATTGCAACTTCGTGTACTTCGTTTGTGTCCAACGACCAGACCAAGACCGCTTTTGGATCCCCACCATTATCAATAATTCACCTATATTCGCAATATTCAGATTGCATTATCATATTCTTGCTTGTTCTTCGATTGCGTGCAGGAATAGACCTTCGTGGTCAGGCTGATCGTGCTTCCAGCATCGTCAGTAACCTCGGGAGATTGGTTTAGCGATTGCTAAGGCGCAACGTCATGCATGTTTGTAGTCGGATCGTCAAAGTCGGCTCCACCAAATCGATAGTTACCATCTCATCGAAAGATCGGGACACCCCACCTCTATCACCTTCCAATCCTGCATCAATCTTTACTGACTTGCTTGTATTGCTTCTGCAGTGACACAGAAACCTTGCTGGAGAGGATGGCGAAGAGGTCAAGGACTTCTACGGGCGACGAGCCCCCGGCAGGCTCCACTAGCGTGCCAGAGACCGTCATCGTGAGCCCGGAGCCTAGTCCTCAACGCAGCCCCCAGCGTAAGTTCATTGTCCCTTTTTTTGTTGGCTGATGCCGAGGCTTCCATTCTTGTCGCTGATATCTTCGGGTTCGCAGGAGAAGAACGGCAACAAGGAGAGGATTGCCCCATTGTGCCTCCTTCATCGACCGCTCCGCCCACAAGCACATCTCCGGCAAGAGATCCTGCCGATGAGCCCGTCCAGATTGAGGAGGAGCCGACAAGCACGGACTCCGGCAACCCACCCCCGGCAACCGGAGTTGCCGGGAGAGGCGAAGCTACCTCTCGATAGCCCGACGCAAGTACTCGATCGCCTCAAAGTGCTAGTTATTCTTTTCCCCTTACTTCTTTATCTTTGATCACTTCAAAATTTAAAAACTCGATCTTATTCTGACCTTCTCCTTCTCCCTTCAGAGTTCTCTGAGATGGAACATATGGACGTCGACGCCGTCATCGAGGAGACCGCCAGGGATGCTGCTGCCGAAGCGGACAGGATCACTGCCAGCGAGGCCACCAAGGATGATGTTGCCGAGGCCGGTGATGCTCTTGACGGGGAGGCTGCCAAGACAGCACGAAAGGAAATCGCGGAAGAACCTGCTGAAGAGGGCGACAGGGAGGCTAGGGACCATACTGACGGCATTCCTGCCGCAGGAGCGCCAGGCGCTGCATCGGCCGCGGAGCCCCCTGTCACTGGTGAGGCGGCCGCTGAAGACCAGCCATCAACATCTGACGAGCCCTCATCCAACAAGTATCTCAAAGTTGGCGAAAACCTATTCATCAACTTGCCGGGGACGGCAAGCGCCGGGGCACCAGCCGAAGGAGAAGTTTTTGAGGAAATTATTGCCGCTGCCGGGCTCGAAGTTGTTGACGATCCCAGTGCTAGCAGTGGCAAGTCTGAAGAGGATCGGCTCCTTCAGGCCATGGGCGAAAACTTCCGCAAACTCCAGGCTCTCCATCGTGCCCGAAAAGAGAAGGCGGACTCCAGAATGGCAGTTGTCGAGGTAGCCGAAGCGGATTTTCAAAGGCGCGTCGCACAAATGCAAATCTGGCATGCCGAGGCCCTTCAAGAGCTGGTTGCCGGTCGAGAACAAGTGAGCCAGCAATGGAATGAGGTCCTCCTGAAGCAATCAGACATGGAGAAGGCCCATGATGAAGCTGTTCAAAGGATCGCTGCCGAAGATGCTCTCCTGACGGGGCGCCGCGTTGCTCTTGACGCTTTCGAAGAAGATCTCACCGCACGTGAGCAGGCGCTCGCTGCCAAGCTTCGTAGCAAGGATGAAGACATTGAAAATCTTGTCGCGCGGCGGACCCAGGAGCTGGAGCAGAAACACAAGGAGGCGCTCGAAGCTCTAACTGCAAGTCACGCCGGCAAGCTCAAGGAGGCCGTCGATGCTGCCGAAGTTGCAGAGGCCGCCAAGAACGAGCTGAGAGACAAAGTGAAGAGGCTGGAGACGGATCTCGACGAGCATGGCAAGGAGCTCTCGACGCTCAAAGGGGACAGGGAAAAAACCCTTCACTCCTTGGCGGAGATGCAAGTCGCCCTGTCCGGCAAGACCAAGCAGCTCTCCTCTGCGGCTGATGATATTGCGGTTCTGGAGCTGAAGCTGACCATGCTGCAGAAATCCCTCGAGGCCGGCAGGGCCCGTGAGAAGGCTCTACTCAAGGATCTCCAAGGAGAGAGGAACCTGCTCAAGAGCGCTGCCGCTGCCCAGGCTGATTATGAAAAGGGAGTGGAGATCTGGACTGGCCGTCTCATCGCCACCGCGGAGAAGCTTACCGCAGAACTGTCAACCATGGGCTTGTCGGACTTCAGATATTCTTCCGAGGAAAGAATATCTCCAAGCGCCAGGTTGACGATGTTCTTTGAAAGCATCATCAACGCGTTGAGGGCGCTCCAGTCCAGCCGGGCGACCCAACTGGCGAACGAGACTCGCCGGCTTTGCCGGGCCGTCCTTCGCAAGGTGCTCCTCAAGGTGGTGCACAGCAATCCCGGCATCGATCTCTCCAGCGCACTCGGCCACCTGCCAAAGGATGCAAATGTTGAGGCGCTTGAGAAGTGCATCTCGCCGATCCTTGAGAAGGTGGACTCCATCAAAAGGATCGAAGGCCAGCGCAGGGATTGAGTGCTTCCCTTTTATTCTTGCCGCCACCATCTCATGTAAAAGACAGTTAAGTCTCGAGTTAGGACTGCGGCAACTCATGGATGTAATACAATTTAACTATGTTTAGGCTCATGCTAGCTACTTTCCTTGTCTGATTCCTTTATGTATGGAGTTCATCCTACGCTTACTGAAAAACTTGCCGGCGCGCAACCCGCCACGAGCGCTGGGTGCGGGACTTCAGCAGCCTGCCGGAGGCGCAGCGCCCGGCAAGACTCCTTGGTGTTCTCAGTTCAGCCACTTAAATCGTTGAGCGGACTCAAAACAAAATAAGGGCGCAACTGATTACAGTAAGGGTTCCTTCGCGTGCAGATTTTCCATACAAGAATCGGAATCGTCCAAGGAAATAACTTGGTAATTAAAGAAAAACTTGCTGTGAGTTTTTAGGACTTAGCTTTCTGTCCTTGTCCTTCTTCCGGCAAGCATACGATTCCGAACGTCACCAACTGGTATTCATGTCTCCCTCCCCCCCCCCCCGGCAAATGTGCACGCGAGGAATTCTTCTGTCTTTAAGAAAAAGAAAGAAGAGAAAATAAAGAGATGAAACCTTGGCAGTTCGTTAGAACTTACCGGGATCAGGTGTTATACATTATCTTAGACAAACATGTATATATGAATGTGAACATGAGAATCAATAAGGAAATGTATAACACTTAATTTTATTCATCTGTGCTCAGGGTCTGCGCCTGGCTTTGTACAAAGGATCACATGCCTTGCCGGCAAGACTTGTACAAAAAGGTGGTTGCCGGGAGCCCCCGGCAACCGCGCCTTATGGATAGAACTTGCGAAGATGTTCGATATTCCAGGAATTACTCACTGGAACGCCATCCTCGGTCTCCAGGCGGACAGCGCCAGGCCTGGTGACTCGTACTACCCGATAAGGGCCTTCCCACTTTGGCGTCAACTTGTTTGAATTCTTGGCGGACTGAATCCGTCGAAGAACAAGGTCGCCTTCCTCAAGGCTTCGGGCATGAACTTTGCGGCTATGATAGCGGCGCAAAGCTTGCTGGTAGTGTGCAGCTCGCACAGCAGCCTGAAGACGATTCTCCTCAAGGAGCACAACGTTATCTTGCCGCAGTTGCTCTTGCTCGAGCTCATCATAAGCGAGCACTCGAGGAGATCCGTATATGAGTTCCGTGGGGAGAACTGCTTCCGCTCCGTAGACCAGAGCGAAGGGCGTCTGGCCGGTGGCTCGATTTGGTGTCGTTCTGATTGACCAAAGAACCGCCGGCAACTCATCAATCCGGCGTCTTCCGCACTTTTTCAGCTTGTCAAAAGTTCTGGTCCTGAGACCGCGCAGCACTTCAGCATTGGCCCTCTCCACTTGGCCGTTGCTTCTCGGGTGAGCAACAGAGGCAAAACAAATCTTGCCGCCAAGGTCTTGGACGTATTGCATGAAGGTGCGACTTGTGAACTGCGTGCCGTTGTCGGTGATGATCCTGTTAGGCACACCGAAACGGCAAACAATTCCTTTGAAGAACTTGACAGCCGACTGCGCTGTCACCTTCCTCACTGCTTCCACCTCCGGCCACTTTGGGAACTTGTCGATAGCAACGTACAAGTACTCAAAGCCCCCGGCAGCACGGGGGAAGGGGCCCAGTATGTCGAGCCCCCAGACCGAAAATGGCCAGGAGAGAGGGATTGTTTGAAGAGCTTGAGCTGGCTGATGTAATTTCTTCGAATGAAACTGGCACGCTTCACACCTGGTTACTAGTGCAGTCGCATCCTGGAGGGCGGTGGGCCAAAAGAAACCTTGCCGGAATGCTTTCCCGGCAAGCGCTCTTGACCCTATGTGAGAACCACACATGCCCCCATGTATCTCTGCCAACAGCTCTAGTCCATCCTCCCGAGGAATGCACTTCAATTTCACACCGTTTGGTCTCTTTCTGTACAGGACGTCATCGACGAACTTGTACATAACAGACCGACGGGCTACTCTCTCCGCTTCTTCTTGTTCCTCAGGGAGTTCACCTGTCTGAAGGAAATGGACAATGTGCTGCGCCCACGCTGGAGCCTGAGGCTCGACAACTAGGACTAGGGGCATCTCGTCCGCCGGGGGAACATTGGTCTCGACAGCAAGGGCCTGAGGCCCTGCCGGAGCCTGTTGCTCCCCGGCAGGTGTGTCAATCCCGGCAACTTCCTTGCCGGCGGCTCCGGGGAGCTCTGCCGGGAAGTACTGGCCAGAGTTCAACTTTCTTCTCTTTTCTTGCCGCATCGATGGCGCCACGGATGGTTGAGTCAATTGGAGCACAAAAGTTCCTGGTTTCACAGGCAACTTGAGGGCAGCAGGCTTTGACAGGTCGTCAGCAACGCTGTTCTCGGCACGAGGGACATGCTCCATTTGGAGACCGTCAAAGCGCTCTTCCAATTTCCTCACTTCATCTATGTAGGCTTGCATCAATGGACTTTGATAGCTCTTGTTAACCTGCCTGACAACAAGCTGTGAATCACCTTTGATAATGAGCTTTTCGATACCAAGGTCTGCCGCGATCCTAAGACCGGCAAGCAAACCTTCGTACTCTGCAGTGTTGTTGGTTGAGCTCTCCCGGGGAAAGTGCATTTGAATTACGTACTTGAGGTGCTCTCCGGTGGGTGCGACAAGTAGCACGCCAGCACCGGCGCCTTGCAGCGAAAAAGCCCCGTCAAAGTACATAACCCATTGCTGATCGATTTCTTTGCCGGGGAGACTTGTTTCTTGAACTTCTTCGTCTGGCGTCGGGGTCCATTCTGCAATGAACTCCGCCAAGGCCCTGCTCTGAATTGTGGAAGTACTTTCAAACTTAAGACCAAAGCTGGACAGCTCCAACGCCCACTCCACGATCCTGCCGGTTGCCTCCGGATTTTGCAAAATCCGTTGCAACGGAAAGCGAGTGACGACGGTGATCTCATGTGCTTGAAAATAATGGCATAGGTTTCTCGAGGCCATAAGGAGGCTGAAAAGCAACTTCTGCACACCAGAATATCTTGATCTAGCGCCTTGTAAGAGGGAGCTAACAAAATAAACTGGGCGCTGCACCACCTTTTTCTTCTGCACGGGCTCTTCTGTTTGCGCAGATCCTGTCTTGCCGGGATCAACCCTTGCCGGGGAAGATCTTGCCGCGTCACTTGGCGGTCCTGCCGCTGATGTTGCCTCCTCATCGGCTTCCCTCTGCGCCACCAGCGCAGCACTAACCACTTGATTTGTTGCCGCCAGATACAGCAGCAACGGCTCTTGTGGATTAGGTGCGACTAGCGTCGGCGGAGAAGAAAGGTATTTCTTCAAACCTTGCAGCGCCGCCTCCGCTTCCGGAGTCCATTTCATTGGACCTGCCTTCTTCAAAATTTTGAAGAAGGGCAGGGCGCGCTCAGCAGATTTGGAAATAAACCTGCTTAGAGCAGCAACACAGCCGGCAAGACGACGCACATCCTTGACGCGTCTCGGCGCTTCAATTTGCTCAATGGCTTTTATCTTGTCGGGGTTCGCTTCGATTTCCCGGCAAGATACAAAGAATCCGAGGAGCTTGCCGGAAGGAACACCGAACACGCACTTCTCAGGATTGAGCTTCAAGTTGATCTTGCGCAAGTTCGCAAATGTTTCTTCTAAGTCCTGAATGAGCATTGCTTTATCCTTAGTTTTGACCACTATATCATCCATATACGCCTCCATATTTCTATGGAGTTGTGGCTCAAAACCAATCTGGATTGCTCTGGCAAATGTTGAACTAGCACTTTTCAACCCGAAAGGCATTCGTATAAAACAATACGTACCACATGGGGTGATAAAGGCGGTCTTCTCTTCATCTTCCTTTGCCATAAAAATCTGATGATACCCTGAATAGGCATCAAGGAAGGACAGGAGATCACAACCAGCGGTGGCATCCACAATCTGGTCGATGCGCGGCAAGGGAAAAGGATCTTTTGGATAAGCTTTATTGATATCTGTATAATCGATACAAAGCCTCCATTTCCTGTTCGCTTTCCGCACTACAACCGGATTGGCCAACCAGGTTGGATGAAGCACTCCTTTGACCAGTCCTGCCGCCTCCAGCTTCTTAATTTCTTCGGTAATGAACTCTTGCCGCTCCAAAGCCTGTTTCCTCACCCTTTGCTTGACGGGCCGCGCATGAGGACAGACAGCAAGGTGGTGCTCAATTACTTTCCTGGGAACGCCGGGGATGTCAGACGGTTGCCATGCAAACACGTCGACATTCGCCCGCAGGAAAGCAACGAGCGCGCTTTCCTATTTGTCATCTAGGGTGGAACTTATGGTGAAAGTTCCCCCTGTTCCGTCCTCCTTGGCAGGCACCTTCTTGGTTTCCGACGGGGCAGCCTTAGACTTCTTGTTTTTGCCGGTGGAACTCTCTGGTGCGTCCTCGACGGAAGCGCAGCACTCCGAGGAGGTGCGCTTGCCGGAGTTCGCGCCAAGGTTCCTGCCGGTCTTCTTCTTTCCCCCGGGAGTTCCAGCGGCAGGAGTAGATGCCTTGACGGTAGGTGCTGCAACTGCTTCCCGGTAAAGTTGGTCGGCACAGATGAGCGCATCCTTTTTATCGGAATGGATAGTGATGACGCTCAACGGCCCAGGCATCTTCAAGATGTTGTATGCGTAGTGTGATGCCGCCATAAACTTAGCCAGCGCTGGCCGACCAAGGATCCCATTGTATGACATGGGGATCTTGGCGACATCAAACACCACCTTTTCGGTCCTGAAGTTAAGCTCGCTGCCAAATGTTACCGGCAGTGTGATCTTGCCCTTAGGCTGGATTCTTCCCGGATTGACCCCTTGAAACATACCCGTTTCCTCAAGGTCTTCATCGGGAATCTGAAGCTTTGTGAGCACATCTGGTGAGATTAAGTTTAGGCCAGCCCCGCCGTCAACTAACATCTTCGTCACCTTGAGGTTGCGAATTGTCGGGGAAACCAACAATGGCAAACACCCGACTGCAGTTGTGCGATCAGGGTGATCCTCGGCGTCAAAGATGATAGGCGTGCTGGACCACTTCAGAGGCCTACATGCATCGGGGGATGGCTCTGCCGCATTAACCTCCCGCATCCACTGTTTAAGTTGGCGGTGGGAAGAATGCAGCGAGGCACCCCCATCAATGCACATAGCCTCCGTAGCCTTCTGGAATTCCTGCTCACTGGATTCGTCATCTTCTTCATCATCTCCTTCTTTATCTCGGCCCCGAGCGGGCCGATCCTTCTGCTGTTTGGCCTTGCCGCGGCGACCCCCTCGGCCACCGCGTTTCTTGCCGGACCCCTCAGCACCATCTTGGGCCTTCTCCTTGTCTCGCCTCTCGTATTCGGCCTTTTGCTTTTCGGCAAGCTGCTCAACTTGCCGGCAGTCCTGGAGATCGTGGCCCTTAGTGCAATGGATCTTGCAGTACTGCTTGCCGGAGTTCTCTGACTTGTCGGCAGCCGCCAAGGCCTGACAGGAAGGGCACCCGGCAAGATCCTTGCCGGGGCCGCCAACCTTGGCCTTCTTGGCGGCGTCAGGGTTGCCGGATTCCTCGACGGCAAGCACGGCCTTGCCTCCGCGCTTCCTATTCCGCCGCTGGCCTTTCCTTGACGGAGCCGCGGCATCTTCTTCTTCTGAGTCGCCTGTCGCACCAACAGCCTCACCGGGGAGTTTCCTCCCCTCCTCAGCTCGAGCGCACTTGTCGGCCAAAGTGTAAAGCTCGGCGATACTCCTGACTTTTTTCATTGCCAGCTCTTCCCGCATTCTGCGGTTACGCATGTTCTGATGGAACGCGCTAATGACAGCGGCAGGATGAACGTCAGGAATATTGTATTGCACCCGGCTGAATCTCTGCATAAACTTGCGCAGGGACTCGCCCTCCTTCTGAGGGATGATGTGCAAATCACTTTCTTGGCCAGGAGCTTGGTGGCCTCCAACAAAGGCGCCAACAAACTGATGGCACAGATCTGACCAGCAAGAAATAGAATCCTCTGGCAGATGCATCAACCACGACCTGACGTTGGGTTTGAGCACCAACGGGAAGTAGTTGGCGAGTATCTTGTCATCTCGGCCCCCGGCAGCTTGCACCGCAATGGTGTAGATGCTCAGGAACTCCGAGGGATGGATCTTGCCGTCATATTTCTCCGGGACCTCTGGCTTGAAGGTTCGGAGATTGGGCCACTAGACTTGCCGCTGCTCACGGGTAAACGCTGGAGGTCCTACCTCGTAAGGCAAGTCTCCTACGTTCCCTGGCGCGGGCTCGTCGACAACCGGCCCAGCGCTTATCAGACTGATAGCGCGCTTCCCGTCGCCGCTCGATGGTTGTTCGAGCGTCCTCCTTGCCTCGTTCCTGGAGAACCAGACGCTGATCACGGCGCATCCGTGGATCGGACGACGCCGTGGAAACCTCTTCATGGTGGTCGACTTGCTGAGTCGTCGGCCGCTGCTGACGCCGCGGAGGAGAGTGCACCGTAGTTGCACCACCTCCGGTTTTCTCTGCACCGGCTCGCGTCGGATCGATGGGCCTCCGCTGAGAGGGCCCTGCCTCTTGCGGTCCATCCTTGTTAGCGAAGCCGATAAGACTCTGGATAGTAGCTCGCCTGATGAGGACATCAATTCCATTGTTACACTCACAGCCCCTGCTTCTATACATACTGGACCAATTACTAGAGCTCGCGCACGCCAATTAAAATATCAGGTACTTTCGTTTCTTGGTAATGATTCTAAAGTTCATGAGAATATGATGCTGCCTAAATTGGATACATTTGTTTTGCTTACAAATGAAGGGCCTAGCTTGGACAAGAAAGAGGAACCTTGGAGCAAGTTCAAGCATGGAGATGATGGCATGCACAAGGGGAACAAGAACGGAGTTACAAGTGATGATTTCAGGACTTTGAAGCCACCATAATGAGTGCAGGAAGCCTTGGACGAAATATACAAGATGTCACTTCATAAATTTCGTCCAGAGGCTATTATAGGTGCTGCGTCACCTTATTATTGGGCCAGGCCCATGTAATTTCGAAATACTTGAGTATAGGCTGTTTTTAGAGTCCGTATGTGTGGGGAAACAAGAGATAGGGTTGGTTTCAGACCCCTCCTTCAAGGGCCACGAAATCCCCTCCTCGTCCTCCATATATACAACCCTTAGGGCACCGTTTAGACTTTGGGTTTTGTTTAGATTAAAAGTTCGCCATAGCTGCAACTTCGCGTACTTCGTTTGTGTTCAACGACCAGACCAAGACGTCACAGAACCCCACCTTGATCAATAAAGCTTTCATCTTATATTCGCAGTATCCAGATTGCAAATCTTAGTTTCTTGCTTGTTCTTCGTTTGCTTGCAGGAGATAGACCCTCGTGGTAAGGTTGATTGTGCTCCGGCGTGGTCAATAACCTCTCGGAGTTGGTTTAGCGATTGCTAAGGCGCGACGTCCTCGCACGTTCGTAGTCGGATTGTCAAAGTCTACTCCACAAAAAACGATAGCTATCATCTCATCGAAAGATCGGGACACCCTTGCCTCTATCAAGTGGTATCAGATTTCCAGGTTGCTCGGTGAGATTTTACAATTTTTCGTAGTTTAGATCGAGTCTGTTCTTCATACCTACAGTCCATGAAAAAGCCAAAAAAAAGGGTTAGTTCATCATATCCGAACCAATCTGAGCCTTTGCATAATCTTTTTAGGGTTTTTGCTTTGTTGAATTTGCGGTTGCATCGTCGTGTCTAGTTGCTGGTCTTAGCGTCTAGTCCTTAGATGATAGAGGCGGGGGTGTCCCGATCTTTCGATGAGATGATATCTATCGATTTGGTGGAGTCGACTTTGACGATCCGACTACAAACGTGCACGACGTTGCGCCTTAGCAATCCCTAAACCAATCTCCCGAGGTTACTGACGATACTGAAAGCACGATCAGCCTGACCACGAAGGTCTATTCCTGCACGCAATCGAAGAACAAGCAAGAATATGATAATGCAATCGGAATATTGCGAATATTGATGAAGTATTGATAAAGGTGGGGATCCGGAAGCGGTCTTGGTCTGGTCGTTGGACACAAACGAAGTACACAAAGTTGCAATGGCTAACTTTTTAACTAAACAAATCCCAAGGAAAAAGCTACTAGATGGATCTACTTATATAGGAGTAAGGGGTGGCGGCCAAGGAAGTGGGAGGACGTCCCAAGGCAGCCTAAAACTAACCCTAGGTCGTACAAGGCTCATGGGCCCAAGTGGAGGTGATGCAACACCTTTGGACTTATAGTTTGACTCGGATTCTGCTGCAGCGTCAGATTGTTTCATTGATAACTCAACACTCCGGACGAATTTTAAGGTGAATCCAATTGGGTTGGAAAGAGCACGAAATCTACTTTCCAACAAAAAAAGAATCACCCAATTCGGAGTCCGTATGAAAAAGTTCTTGGCGTTTTGAGCCAGGTATGTCTGTGCAGTCCGAATCTGAATCCAGAACGTGAGAGACTTGGACTCTATCTTCTCTTGGCCCAAAAGTGACGTGAGAGGACTTTTTGAACAGCACCTAAACTTCTCTTTTTCCCTTATCTTCATATGTGAATTGTACAAATGTCCCATACACCTGCAATTAGACATGGCATAAAAGTTTGTGAAGTATTTTTGTCGTGGATGACACAAATAAATTATTGCATAGTTCGCATTAGAAATCACCTCACAAATATACATGTATGCAATATTTTTGGTCGTATCCAAGGTAGTCATGTCCTCATCATTAGAGTTTCGAGTTCTGTCACAGTTTGTTACGCCGCCGCCGCACCATATACCACCACCGCTGCCATATACCACCACCGCTGCCATATCCTACCACCGCTGCCATATACCATCACCGCAGCCATATTCTACCACCATATATCCACCACCAATCCGAGTTCTTTTTATATTAGATTTGTTTTCGAGACCCATCTATTTTCTGATTCGTGTTTCCTTGCCTGAGTAGGATTCGGAAAAAAAAAAGTCTGGAGACCCCCGGGCAGTTTTTAGGCCAAAATTTTGGCAGTCAAAAATATTTTTTCCCTATCCTATTTTTAGGTCCCAGGGAGCGTTTTGAGACACTCGCCATCATAGTGATTTTTTGTCGCACTTTTTCGTCGTCACTGCCCTGATTTTCGAAAAAAAAATTGTCAAAAAAATTTCATGCCAATCCTGATAGTTTGACTTGGGAAGAGTTTTGAGACACTCGCCATTATAGTGATTTTTTTTGCAAAAAAAAAGGAGCGCAAAAAATAATAATAAAAAAGAGCGCAAAAAAAAAACGAATTTTTTTTAGAGTGTGCTCTTCCATTGTTTATGTGCCGCGCCGTGATTTTGTTAGTGTTCTAGGCTCGCGTCTCTAGTACGGTCTAGCCTAGGACCAGCACAGTACCGTCGTTGAGCGTTTATTCAACTTTGCATCTCTGAATTGATTATTGCTGACCCTTTTTGCTACCATATCATAAGCCTTCCCAGCACCACATACATCTACGTCGTGCGTTTGACACCACCTGGCAATCGCTCTGTCCAATCTTTAAGAGTTTTGACTACAACGGTTGCCGATCACCACCTGCTGCTGGGTAACAACTGGTAAGCATTTGAGATTCGCTTGACGGTTTTGTGATACACCACCACCACCACTTCCCAGTAGTCGGTAGGATCATATTCTTGTGTGTTTCTATTGCTGCTAACCATGGCAGGATCACAAGCCGATGAGACTGATTGGGAGAACATGATGAACAAACAGCTACATGATAAATTTCAGCAAATGATGAGTGGACAGGTGCAAGATGTGCTAAACAGATTTGAAGAGGCCATGGAGAAGATAGACGGAATTGAGAAGACGTTCGAAACAAAGCTCGATAACAAGTTTAATGAATTGCTCGCGCGTCTTCCACAACCACCACCGGCTGCACCTGTCGCACCTCTACAACAACAACAACGTCGCCTTCCAAATCAAGTGGGACGAGCACAGCGCGTTCCCCTTGAGCCTTGTCAAACTTCTGGTGCCGCTGCACCTACTGTTGATGCTTCTATGGCTCCTGCTGCCACTGAGGAGGACGATTATGCGGGCGATTACGAGGATGAGGTTGATCAAAATCAGAACTACGTGCAACCACCACCACCAGGTCGTCCACATGCAAATAATCGCAATGGTAGGGCTGCATTACCAGCTCAGGTACGAGATCATGACCATCTTCCTAAACTGAAATTGAATATTCCACCATTTGAGGATAGATATGTTCCTGATATATATCTTACTTGGGAGTTAGAAACTGAACAACGTTTTACATGTTTACAATATCCCGAGGAGAGACGTGTTGCTGCTGCTGTTTGTGCTTTTACTAGTTTTGCATGTGTATGGTGGTTTGAACATTGTAGATTATATCCTATTCCAACTACTTGGGCTGCTTTGAAAACTGCTATGCGTACTCGTTGGGTTCCACCATATTATCAACGTGAATTACTTCAAAAATTGCAGCGCTTAAGACAAGGAAAAAATTCTGTAGAAGAATATTATCAGGAATTACAAACTGGCATGATTAGATGTGGTATTGTTGAGGAGAATGAAGCTATGCTTGCACGTTTTATGGGTGGATTAAATAGAGAGATTCAGACCATTCTAGAGTATAAGGAGTATAATAATATCACTCGTTTATTCCATCTTGCTTGTAAAGCTGAACGTGAAGTGCAGGATCGACAGGCATTGGCGCGGACTAACTTTTCTGCAGGTCGACCTTCATCGTGGACACCGCGTGCATCCTCTACTTCCACACCTTCTATTGCACCGACACCTCCATCAGCTGCCACCTCCAGCCGTGATACAAGGAAGCAGGCACAACCACCACTATCTGCCAAGAGCACACCTACCGGGCCTGCACAGAGTTCTTCTTCTTCCATGGCATCAACAGGGCATACAAGTGATATTATTTGTCGTCGTTGTAAGGGAAGAGGTCATTATGCGAGAGAATGCAAATCTCAGCGTGTGATGATTGCTACCGAGGATGGTGGGTATGAGTCCGCTAGTGACTATGATGAGGAGACTTTGGCTCTCATTACACGTGAAGAACACGGTGGAGATGATTCTGAACAAGAGACGCAATACATGGCTCCTGAAGACGCTGACAGGTATGAATGTTTAGTTGCTCAACGTGTTTTAAGTGTGCAGGTCACAAAAGCTGAGCAAAATCAGAGGCATAATTTGTTCCATACAAAGGGAGTTGTGAAGGAGCGTTCGGTTCGCGTCATCATAGATGGAGGGAGCTGCAACAACTTGGCTAGCATGGAGATGGTGGAGAAGCTCTCTCTCACCACAAGACCACATCCACATCCTTACTATATCCAATGGTTCAACAACAGCGGCAAGGTTAAGGTAACACGTACTGTTCGTGTGCATTTTAGTATCTCTACGTATGCTGATTTTGTTGATTGTGATGTGGTACCCATGCAAGCATGTTCCTTATTACTTGGTAGACCATGGCCATTTGATAAAAGTTCTGTACACCATGGTAGAAACAATCAGTATACTCTTGTTCATAAGGATAAACATATTACTTTGCTTCCTATGTCTCCTGATTCTATTTTGAAAGATGATATTAATAGAGCTAGTAAGGCAAAACAGGAGCAAAATAAGAGTGAACATCAGATTGTGGCAAAAGAATTTGAGCAACAAATGAATCCTCATAATAAACCATCTAGTGTTGCTTCTGAAATTAAATTGAAAAGTGCATGTTTACTTGCCACCAAATCTGATATTGATGATCTAGATTTCAGCAAATCTGTTTGCTATGCTTTTGTGTGCAAAGAGGCATTATTTTCATTCGAGGACATGCCTTCCTCTTTGCCTCCTGCTGTTACTAACATTTTGCAGGAGTTCGCCGACGTCTTTCCACAAGATGTGCCTCCGGGATTACCACCTATTCGAGGGATTGAGCATCAGATTGACTTAATTCCCGGTGCATCGCTACCCAACCGTGCACCATATCGTACTAATCCAGAGGAGACGAAGGAGATTATGCGTCAAGTCCAGGAGTTGCTCGACAAAGGTTATATACGCAAATCCCTTAGTCCTTGTGCTGTTCCTATTATTCTAGTGCCGAAAAAGGATGGTACATCGCGTATGTGTGTTGATTGTAGAGGCATTAATAATATTACTATTCGTTATCGTCATCCTATTCCTAGACTAGATGATATGCTTGATGAATTGAGTGGCTCTACAATATTCTCCAAAGTTGATTTGCGTAGTGGATACCATCAAATTCGTATGAAATTGGGGGATGAATGGAAAACAGCATTTAAAACAAAGTTTGGATTATATGAGTGGTTAGTCATGCCTTTTGGGTTAACTAATGCACCTAGTACTTTCATGAGATTAATGAACGAAGTTTTACGTGCTTTCATTGGACGATTTGTGGTAGTCTATTTTGATGATATACTGATTTATAGCAGATCTTTGGAGGAACATTTGGAACATTTATGTGCTGTTTTTATTGCTTTACGTGATGCACGTTTGTTTGGTAACCTTGGGAAGTGCACCTTTTGCACCGACCGAGTATCTTTTCTTGGCTATGTTGTTACTCCACAGGGAATTGAAGTTGATAAAGCCAAGATTGAAGCTATTGAGAGTTGGCCACAGCCCAAAACGGTCACTCAAGTGAGGTGTTTTCTTGGACTCGCTGGTTTCTATAGGCGTTTTGTGAGAGATTTCAGCACCATTGCTGCACCTCTCAATGAGCTTACAAAGAAGGATGTGCCTTTTGTTTAGGGTACCTCACAGGAAGAAGCCTTCACGGTATTGAAAGATAAGTTGACACATGCTCCTTTACTCCAACTTCCTGATTTTAATAAGACTTTTGAGCTTGAATGTGATGCTAGTGGAATTGGATTAGGAGGTGTTTTATTACAAGATGGCAAACCTGTTGCATACTTTTCTGAAAAATTGAGTGGGCCTAGTCTGAACTATTCTACTTATGATAAAGAATTATATGCTCTTGTTCGGACCTTAGAAACATGGCAACATT
This sequence comes from Thinopyrum elongatum, assembly GCA_011799875.1. Classification (NCBI taxonomy): domain Eukaryota; kingdom Viridiplantae; phylum Streptophyta; class Magnoliopsida; order Poales; family Poaceae; genus Thinopyrum; species Thinopyrum elongatum. The sequence goes on along the minus strand of JAAAXO010000625.1, from coordinate 820,093 downwards.
ATTTATGGCCCAAAGAATTTGTCATACATTCTGATCATGAATCTTTGAAACACATTAAAAGTCAAGCAAAACTGAACCGTAGACATGCTAAATGGGTTGAATTTATTGAGACTTTCCCTTATGTCATTAAACACAAGAAGGGTAAAGAAAATGTTATTGCTGATGCATTGTCTCGTCGTTATACTATGCTTTCACAACTTACTTTAAAATATTTGGTTTGGAGACCATCAAAGATCAATATGTGCATGATGCTGAATTTAAAGATGTATTGCAGAATTGTAAGGAAGGGAGAACATGGAACAAGTTCGTCGTTAACGATGGATTTGTGTTTCGTGCTAACAAGCTATGATTTCCAGCTAGCTCTGTTCGTCTTTTGTTGTTGCAGGAGGCGCATGGAGGAGGATTAATGGGACACTTTGGCGTGAAGAAGACGGAGGATATACTTGCTACACATTTCTTTTGGCCAAAGATGAGACGGGATGTTGAGCGTTTTGTTGCTCGTTGCACTACATGTCAAAAAGCTAAGTCACGACTCAATCCTCATGGTTTATATATGCCTTTGCCTGTACCTAGTGTTCCTTGGGAGGATATATCTATGGACTTTGTTTTAGGTTTACCTCGAACAAAGAAGGGGAGGGATAGCATATTTGTTGTCGTGGATAGGTTCTCGAAAATGGCACACTTTATACCATGTCATAAAAGCGATGATGCTGTTAATGTTGCTGATTTCTTCTTTCGTGAAATTATACGCTTGCATGGTGTGCCAAATACTATTGTTTCAGATCGTGATACTAAATTTCTTAGCCACTTTTGGAGATGTTTATGGGCTAAGTTGGGGACTAAACTGCTTTTTAGTACTACATGTCACCCCCAAACTGACGGACAAACTGAAGTAGTCAATAGAACATTGTCTACTATGCTTAGGGCTGTTTTGAAGAATAACAAGAAAATGTGGGAAGAATGCTTGCCTCATATTGAATTTGCTTATAATCATTCATTGCATTCTACTACTAAGATTGCCCTTTTCAAATTGTGTACGGTTTCCTTCCTCGTGCACCTATTGATTTGTTACCTCTTCCATCTTCGGAGAAGGTTAATTTTGATGCTAAACAACGTGCTGAATTGATCTTAAAAATGCATGAGTTAACTAAGGAGAACATTGAGTGTATGAATGCTAAATATAAACTTGCTGGAGATAAGGGTAGAAAACATGTTGTCTTTGCACCTGGAGATCTTGTTTGGTTACATTTGCGTAAGGATAGATTTCCTGATTTGCGCAAATCAAAGCTAATGCCACGTGCTGATGGTCCTTTTAAGGTGTTAGAGAAAATAAATGATAATGCATATAAACTTGAACTGCCTGCAGATTTTGGGGTTAGTCCCACTTTTAATATTGCAGATTTGAAGCCTTATTTGGGTGAGGAAGATGAGCTTCCGTCGAGGACGACTTCATTTCAAGAAGGGGAGGATGATGAGGACATCAATACCATTGTTACACCCACAGCACCTACTGCTACATACACTGGACCAATTACTAGAGCTCGCGCACGCAATTAAATTATCAGGTACTTTCGTTTCTTAGTAATGATTCTAATGTTCATGAGAATATGATGCTGCCTAAATTGGATACATTTGTCTTACTTACAAATGAAGGCCTGGCATGGATAAGAGGGATGAACACTGGAGCAAGACCAGGCATGGAGATAATGGCATGCGCAAGGGGAACAAGAACGGAGTTACAAGTGATGATTTCAGGACATTGAAGCCACCTTAATGCGTGCATGAAGCCTTGGACGAAATATACAAGATGTGATAGAGGCGAGGGTGTCCCGATCTTTCGATGAGATGATAGCTATCGTTTTTGGTGGAGTAGACTTTGACGATCCGACTACGAACGTGCGAGGACATCGCGCCTTAGCAATCGCTAAACCAACTCCGAGAGGTTACTGACCACGCCGGAGCACAATCAACCTGACCACGAGGGTCTATCTCCTGCAAGCAAACGAAGAACAAGCAAGAAACTAAGATTTGCAATCTGGATATTGCGAATATAAGATGAAAGCTTTATTGATCAAGGTGGGGTTCTGTGACGTCTTGGTCTGGTCGTTGAACACAAACGAAGTACGCGAAGTTGCAGCTATGGCGAACTTTTAATCTAAACAAAACCCAAAGTCTAAACGGTGCCCTAAGGGCTGTATATATGGAGGAAGAGGAGGGGATTTCGTGGCCCTTGAAGGAGGGGTCCGAAACCAACCCTATCTCTTGTTTCCCCACACATACGGACTCTAAAAACAGCCCATACTCAAGTATTTCGAAATTACATGGGCCTGGCCCAATAATAAGGTGACGCAGCACCTATAATAGCCTCTGGACGAAATTTATGAAGTGACATCTTGTATATTTCGTCCAAGGCTTCCTGCACTCATTATGGTGGCTTCAAAGTCCTGAAATCATCACTTGTAACTCCGTTCTTGTTCCCCTTGTGCATGCCATCATCTCCATGCTTGAACTTGCTCCAAGGTTCCTCTTTCTTGTCCAAGCTAGGCCCTTCATTTGTAAGCAAAACAAATGTATCCAATTTAGGCAGCATCATATTCTCATGAACTTTAGAATCATTACCAAGAAACGAAAGTACCTGATATTTTAATTGACGTGCGCGAGCTCTAGTAATTGGTCCAGTATGTATAGAAGCAGGGGCTGTGGGTGTAACAATGGTATTGATGTCCTCATTAGCAATGGTGCTGAAATCTCTCACAAAACGCCTATAGAAACCAGCGAGTCCAAGAAAACTCCTCACTTGAGTGACCGTTTTGGGCTGTGGCCAACTCTCAATAGCTTCAATCTTGGCTTTATCAACTTCAATTCCCTGTGGAGTAACAACATAGCCAAGAAAAGATACTCGGTCGGTGCAAAAGGTGCACTTCCCAAGGTTACCAAACAAACGTGCATGACGTAAAGCAATAAAAACAGCACGTAAATGTTCCAAATGTTCCTCCAAAGATCTGCTATAAATCAGTATATCATCAAAATAGACTACCACAAATCGTCCAATGAAAGCACGTAAAACTTCGTTCATTAATCTCATGAAAGTACTAGGTGCATTAGTTAACCCAAAAGGCATGACTAACCACTCATATAATCCAAACTTTGTTTTAAATGCTGTTTTCCATTCATCCCCCAATTTCATACGAATTTGATGGTATCCACTACGCAAATCAACTTTGGAGAATATTGTAGAGCCACTCAATTCATCAAGCATATCATCTAGTCTAGGAATAGGATGACGACAACGAATAGTAATATTATTAATGCCTCTACAATCAACACACATACGCGATGTACCATCCTTTTTCGGCACTAGAATAATAGGAACAGCACAAGGACTAAGGGATTCGCGTATATAACCTTTGTCGAGCAACTCCTGTACTTGACGCATAATCTCCTTCGTCTCCTCTGGATTGGTACGGTATGGCGCACGGTTTGGCAACGAAGCACCGGGAATTAAGTCAATCTGATGCTCAATCCCGTGAATAGGTGGTAATCCCGGTGGCACGTCTTGTGGAAAGACGTCAGCGAACTCCTGCAAAATGTTAGTGACCGCAGGAGGCAAAGAGGAAGGCACGTCCTCGAATGAAAATAACGCCTCTTTGCACACAAAAGCATAGCAAACAGAATTGCTGAAATCTAGATCATCAATATCAGATTTGGTGGCAAGTAAGTGATGAGGACATCAATACCATTGTTACACCCACAGCCCCTGCTTCTATACATACTGGACCAATTACTAGAGCTCGCGCACGTCAATTAAAATATCAGGTACTTTCGTTTCTTGGTAATGATTCTAAAGTTCATGAGAATATGATGCTGCCTAAATTGGATACATTTGTTTTGCTTACAAATGAAGGGCCTAGCTTGGACAAGAAAGAGGAACCTTGGAGCAAGTTCAAGCATGGAGATGATGGCATGCACAAGGGGAACAAGAACGGAGTTACAAGTGATGATTTCAGGACTTTGAATCCACCATAATGAGTGCAGGAAGCCTTGGACGAAATATACAAGATGTCACTTCATAAATTTCGTCCAGAGGCTATTATAGGTGCTGCGTCACCTTATTATTGGGCCAGGCCCATGTAATTTCGAAATACTTGAGTATAGGCTGTTTTTAGAGTCCGTATGTGTGGGGAAACAAGAGATAGGGTTGGTTTCGTACCCCTCCTTCAAGGGCCACGAAATCCCCTCCTCTTCCTCCATATATACAGCCCTTAGGGCACCGTTTAGACTTTGGGTTTTGTTTAGATTAAAAGTTCGCCATAGCTGCAACTTCGCGTACTTCGTTTGTGTTCAACGACCAGACCAAGACGTCACAGAACCCCACCTTGATCAATAAAGCTTTCATCTTATATTCGCAATATCAAGATTGCAAATCTTAGTTTCTTGCTTGTTCTTCGTTTGCTTGCAGGAGATAGACCCTCGTGGTCAGGTTGATTGTGCTCCGGCGTGGTCAATAACCTCTCGGAGTTGGTTTAGCGATTGCTAAGGCGCGACGTCCTCGCACGTTCGTAGTCGGATCGTCAAAGTCTACTCCACCAAAAACGATAGCTATCATCTCATCGAAAGATCGGGACACCCTCGCCTCTATCACAGCCCCTGCTTCTATACATACTGGACCAATTACTAGAGCTCGCGCACGCCAATTAAAATATCAGGTACTTTCGTTTCTTGGTAATGATTCTAAAGTTCATGAGAATATGATGCTGCCTAAATTGGATACATTTGTTTTGCTTACAAATGAAGGGCCTAGCTTGGACAAGAAAGAGGAACCTTGGAGCAAGTTCAAGCATGGAGATGATGGCATGCTCAAGGGGAACAAGAACGGAGTTACAAGTGATGATTTCAGGACTTTGAAGCCACCATAATGAGTGCAGGAAGCCTTGGACGAAATATACAAGATGTCACTTCATAAATTTCGTCCAGAGGCTATTATAGGTGCTGCGTCACCTTATTATTGGGCCAGGCCCATGTAATTTCGAAATACTTGAGTATAGGCTGTTTTTAGAGTCCGTATGTGTGGGGAAACAAGAGATAGGGTTGGTTTCGGACCCCTCCTTCAAGGGCCACGAAATCCCCTCCTCTTCCTCCATATATACAGCCCTTAGGGCACCGTTTAGACTTTGGGTTTTGTTTAGATTAAAAGTTCGCCATAGCTGCAACTTCGCGTACTTCGTCTGTGTTCAACGACCAGACCAAGACGTCACAGAACCCCACCTTGATCAATAAAGCTTTCATCTTATATTCGCAATATCCAGATTGCAAATCTTAGTTTCTTGCTTGTTCTTCGTTTGCTTGCAGGAGATAGACCCTCGTGGTCAGGTTGATTGTGCTCCGGCGTGGTCAATAACCTCTCGGAGTTGGTTTAGCGATTGCTAAGTGATGAGGACATCAATACCATTGTTACACCCACAACCCCTGCTTCTATACATACTGGACCAATTACTAGAGCTCGCGCACGCCAATTAAAATATCAGGTACTTTCGTTTCTTGGTAATGATTCTAAAGTTCATGAGAATATGATGCTGCCTAAATTGGATACATTTGTTTTGCTTACAAATGAAGGGCCTAGCTTGGACAAGAAAGAGGAACCTTGGAGCAAGTTCAAGCATGGTGATGATGGCATGCACAAGGGGAACAAGAACGGAGTTACAAGTGATGATTTCAGGACTTTGAAGCCACCATAATGAGTGCAGGAAGCCTTGGACGAAATATACAAGATGTCACTTCATAAATTTCGTCCAGAGGCTATTATAGGTGCTGCGTCACCTTATTATTGGGCCAGGCCCATGTAATTTCGAAATACTTGAGTATAGGATGTTTTTAGAGTCCGTATGTGTGGGGAAACAAGAGATAGGGTTGGTTTCGGACCCCTCCCTCAAGGGCCACGAAATCCCCTCCTCTTCCTCCATATATACAGCCCTTAGGGCACCGTTTAGACTTTGGGTTTTGTTTAGATTAAAAGTTCGCCATAGCTGCAACTTCGCGTACTTCGTTTGTGTTCAACGACCAGACCAAGACGTCACAGAACCCCACCTTGATCAATAAAGCTTTCATCTTATATTCGCAATATCCAGATTGCAAATCTTAGTTTCTTGCTTGTTCTTCGTTTGCTTGCAGGAGATAGACCCTCGTGGTCAGGTTGATTGTGCTCCGGCGTGGTCAATAACCTCTCGGAGTTGGTTTAGCGATTGCTAAGGCGCGACGTCCTCGCACGTTCGTAGTCGGATCGTCAAAGTCTACTCCACCAAAAACGATAGCTATCATCTCATCGAAAGATCGGGACACCCTCGCCTCTATCACACACCCTGCAAGCGTATAATTTCACGAAAGAACAAATCAGCAACATTAACAGCATCATCGCTTTTATGACATGGTATAAAGTGTGCCATTTTCGAGAACCTATCCACGACAACAAATATGCTATCCCTTCCCTTCTTTGTTCGAGGTAAACCTAAAACAAAGTCCATAGATATATCCTCCCAAGGAACACTAGGTACAGGCAAAGGCATATATAAACCATGAGGATTGAGTCGTGACTTAGCTTTTTGACATGTAGTGCAGCGAGCAACAAAACGCTCAACATCCCGTCTCATCTTTGGCCAAAAGAAATGTGTAGCAAGTATATCCTCCGTCTTCTTCACGCCAAAGTGTCCCATTAATCCTCCTCCATGCGCCTCCTGCAACAACAAAAGACGAACAGAGCTAGCTGGAATGCATAGCTTGTTAGCACGAAACACAAATCCATCGTTAATGACGAACTTGTTTGATAGAGGCGAGGGTGTCCCGATCTTTCGATGAGATGATAGCTATCGTTTTTGGTGGAGTAGACTTTGACGATCCGACTACGAACGTGCGAGGACGTCGCGCCTTAGCAATCGCTAAACCAACTCCGAGAGGTTATTGACCACGCCGGAGCACAATCAACCTGACCACGAGGGTCTATCTCCTGCAAGCAAACGAAGAACAAGCAAGAAACTAAGATTTATAATCTGGATATTGCGAATATAAGATGAAAGCTTTATTGATCAAGGTGGGGTTCTGTGACGTCTTGGTCTGGTCGTTGAACACAAACGAAGTACGCGAAGTTGCAGCTATGGCGAACTTTTAATCTAAACAAAACCCAAAGTCTAAACGGTGCCCTAAGGGCTGTATATATGGAGGAAGAGGAGGGGATTTCGTGGCCCTTGAAGGAGGGGTCCGAAACCAACCGTATCTCTTGTTTCCCCACACATACGGACTCTAAAAACAGCCTATACTCAAGTATTTCGAAATTACATGGGCCTGGCCCAATAATAAGGTGACGCAGCACCTATAATAGCCTCTGGACGAAATTTATGAAGTGACATCTTGTATATTTCGTCCAAGGCTTCCTGCACTCATTATGGTGGCTTCAAAGTCCTGAAATCATCACTTGTAACTCCGTTCTTGTTCCCCTTGTGCATGCCATCATCTCCATGCTTGAACTTGCTCCAAGGTTCCTCTTTCTTGTCCAAGCTAGGCCCTTCATTTGTAAGCAAAACAAATGTATCCAATTTAGGCAGCATCATATTCTCATGAACTTTAGAATCATTACCAAGAAACGAAAGTACCTGATATTTTAATTGACATGCGCGAGCTCTAGTAATTGGTCCAGTATGTATAGAAGCAGGGGCTGTGGGTGTAACAATGGTATTGATGTCCTCATCAGTTTATATGCATTATCATTTATTTTCTCTAACACCTTAAAAGGACCATCAGCACGTGGCATTAGCTTTGATTTGCGCAAATCAGGAAATCTATCCTTACGCAAATGTAACCAAACAAGATCTCCAGGTGCAAACACAACATGTTTTCTACCCTTATCTCCAGCAAGTTTATATTTAGCATTCATACGCTCAATGTTCTCCTTAGTTAACTCATGCATTTTTAAGATCAATTCAGCACGTTGTTTAGCATCAAAATTAACCTTCTCCGAAGATGGAAGAGGCAACAAATCAATTGGTGCACGAGGAAGGAAACCATGCACAATTTCAAAAGGACACATCTTAGTAGTAGAATGCAATGAACGATTATAAGCAAATTCAATATGAGGCAAGCATTCTTCCCACATTTTCTTGTTATTCTTCAAAACAGCCCTAAGCATAGTAGACAATGTTCTATTGACTACTTCAGTTTGTCCATCAGTTTGGGGGTGACATGTAGTACTAAAAAGCAGTTTAGTCCCCAACTTAGCCCATAAACATCTCCAAAAGTGGCTAAGAAATTTAGTATCACGATCTGAAACAATAGTATTTGGCACACCATGCAAGCGTATAATTTCACGAAAGAACAAATCAGTAACATTAACAGCATCATCGCTTTTATGACATGGTATAAAGTGTGCCATTTTCGAGAACCTATCCACGACAACAAATATGCTATCCCTCCCCTTCTTTGTTCGAGGTAAACCTAAAACAAAGTCCATAGATATATCCTCCCAAGGAACACTAGGTACAGGCAAAGGCATATATAAACCATGAGGATTGAGTCGTGACTTAGCTTTTTGACATGTAGTGCAGCGAGCAACAAAACGCTCAACATCCCGTCTCATCTTTGGCCAAAAGAATTGTGTAGCAAGTATATCCTCCGTCTTCTTCACGCCAAAGTGTCCCATTAATCTTCCTCCATGCGCCTCCTGCAACAACAAAAGACGAACGGAGCTAGCTGGAATGCATAGCTTGTTAGCACGAAACACAAATCCATCGTTAACGACGAACTTGTTCCATGTTCTCCCTTCCTTACAATTCTGCAATACATCTTTAAATTCAGCATCATGCACATATTGATCTTTGATGGTCTCCAAACCAAATATTTTAAAGTCAAGTTGTGAAAGCATAGTATAACGACGAGACAATGCATCAGCAATAACATTTTCTTTACCCTTCTTGTGTTTAATGACATAAGGGAAAGTCTCAATAAATTCAACCCATTTAGCATGTCTACGGTTCAGTTTTGCTTGACTTTTAATGTGTTTCAAAGATTCATGATCAGAATGTATAACAAATTCTTTGGGCCATAAATAATGTTGCCATGTTTCTAAGGTCCGAACAAGAGCATATAATTCTTTATCATAAGTAGAATAGTTCAGACTAGGCCCACTCAATTTTTCCGAAAAGTATGCAACAGGTTTGCGATCTTGTAATAAAACACCTCCTAATCCAATTCCACTAGCATCACATTCAAGCTCAAAAGTCTTATTAAAATCAGGAAGTTGGAGTAAAGGAGCATGTGTCAACTTATCTTTCAATACCGTGAAGGCTTCTTCCTGTGAGGTACCCCAAACAAAAGGCACATCCTTCTTTGTAAGCTCATTGAGAGGTGCAGCAATGGTGCTGAAATCTCTCACAAAACGCCTATAGAAACCAGCGAGTCCAAGAAAACTCCTCACTTGAGTGACCGTTTTGGGCTGTGGCCAACTCTCAATAGCTTCAATCTTGGCTTTATCAACTTCAATTCCCTGTGGAGTAACAACATAGCCAAGAAAAGATACTCGGTCGGTGCAAAAGGTGCACTTCCCAAGGTTACCAAACAAACGTGCATCACGTAAAGCAATAAAAACAGCACGTAAATGTTCTAAATGTTCCTCCAAAGATCTGCTATAAATCAGTATATCATCAAAATAGACTACCACAAATCATCCAATGAAAGCACGTAAAACTTCGTTCATTAATCTCATGAAAGTACTAGGTGCATTAGTTAACCCAAAAGGCATGACTAACCACTCATATAATCCAAACTTTGTTTTAAATGCTGTTTTCCATTCATCCCCCAATTTCATACGAATTTGATGGTATCCACTACGCAAATCAACTTTGGAGAATATTGTAGAGCCACTCAATTCATCAAGCATATCATCTAGTCTAGGAATAGGATGACGATAACGAATAGTAATATTATTAATGCCTCTACAATCAACACACATACGCGATGTACCATCCTTTTTCGGCACTAGAATAATAGGAACAGCACAAGGACTAAGGGATTCGCGTATATAACCTTTGTCGAGCAACTCCTGTACTTGAAGCATAATCTCCTTCGTCTCCTCTGGATTGGTACGGTATGGCGCACGGTTTGGCAACGAAGCACCGGGAATTAAGTCAATCTGATGCTCAATCCCGCGAATAGGTGGTAATCCCGGTGGCACGTCTTGTGGAAAGACGTCAGCGAACTCCTGCAAAATGTTAGTGACCGCAGGAGGCAAAGAGGAAGGCACGTCCTCGAATGAAAATAACGCCTCTTTGCACACAAAAGCATAGCAAACAGAATTGCTGAAATCTAGATCATCAATATCAGATTTGGTGGCAAGTAAGCATGCACTTTTCAATTTAATTTCAGAAGCAACACTAGATGGTTTATCATTAGGCTTCATTTGTTGCTCAAATTCTTTTGCCACAATCTGATTTTCACTCTTATTTTTCTCCTGTTTTGCTTTACTAGCTCTATTAATATCATCTTTCAAAATAGAATCAGGAGTCATAGGAAGCAAAGTAATATGTTTATCCTTATGAACAAGAGTATACTGATTGTTTCTACCATGGTGTACAGAATTTTTATCAAATTGCCATGGTCTACCAAGTAATAATGAACATGCTTGCATGGGTACCACATCACAATCAACATAATCAGCATATGAAGAGATACTAAAATGCACACGAACAGTACGTGTTACCTTAACCTTGCCGCTGTTGTTGAACCATTGGATATGGTAAGGATGTGGATGTGGTCTTGTGGTGAGAGATAGCTTCTCCACCATCTCCATGCTAGCCAAGTTGTTGCAGCTCCCTCCATCTATGATGACGCGAACAGAACGTTCCATCACAACTCCCTTTGTATGGAACAAATTATGCCTCTGATTTTGCTCAGCTTGTGTGACCTGCACACTCAAAACACGTTGAGCAACTAAACATTCATACCTGTCAGCGTCTTCAGGAGCCATGTATTGCGTCTCATGATCAGAATCACCTCCACCGTGTTCTTCACTTGTAATAAGAGCCAAAGTCTCCTCATCATAGTCACTAGCGGACTCATACCCACCATCCTCAGTAGCAATCATAACACGCGGAGATTGGCATTCTCTCGCATAATGACCTCTTCCCTTACAACGACGACAAATAATATCATGTGTGTGCCCTGTTGATGCCATAGATGAAGAAGAGCTCTGGGCAGGCCCAGAAGGTGTACTCTTGGCAGATGGTGGTGGTGGTGCCTGTTTTCTTGTATCTCGGTTGGAATTGGCGGCTGAAGTCAGTGGTGCCACAGTAGGACGTGTGGGAGTAGAGGAGGCACGCGGTGTCCATGATGAAGATCGACCTGCAGAAAAATTAGTTCGCGCCAATGCCTGTCGATCCTGCACTTCACGTTCAGCTTTACAAGCAAGATGGAATAAATGAGTGATATTATTATACTCCTTATACTCTAGAATGGTCTGAATCTCTCTATTTAATCCACCCATGAAACATGCAAGCATAGCTTCATTCTCCTCAACAATACCACATCTAATCATGCCAGTTTGTAATTCCTGATAATATTCTTCTACAGAATTTTGTCCTTGTCTTAAGCGCTGCAATTTTTGAAGTAATTCACATTGATAATATGGTGGAACCCAACGAGTACGCATAGCAGTTTTCAAAGCAGCCCACGTAGCTGGAATAGGATATAATCTACAATGTTCAGACCACCATACACATGCAAAACTAGTGAAACACAAACAGCAGCAGCAACACGTCGTTCCTCGGGATATTGTAAACATGTAAAACGTTGTTCAGTTTCTAACTCCCAAGTAAGATATATATCAGGAACATATCTACCCTCGAATGGTGGAATATTCAATTTTAATTTAGGAAGATGGTCATGATCTCGTACCTGAAGTGGTGGTGCAGACCTACCATTGCGATTATTTGCATGTGGACGACCTGGTGCTGGTGGTTGCACGTAGTTATGATTTTGATCAACCTCATCCTCATAATCGCCCGCGTAATCATCCTCCTCCTCGGCACCAGCAGCAGCAGGAGCAGGAGCCAAAGAAGCATCAACAGTAGGTACAACAGCACCAGAAGTTTGGCCATCCTCAAGAGGAACACGCTTCGCTCGTCCGAACTGATTTGGAAGGGGGCGTTGTTGTTGTCGTTGCAGAGGTGCGACAGGTGCAGCCGGTGGTGGTTGGGGAAGACGAGTGAGCAATTCATTAAACTTGTTATCCAGCTTGTCTCGAACGACTTCTCCATGCCATCTATCTTCTCCATGGCCTCTTCAAATCTTTTAGCAAAATCTCCACCTGGCCACTCATCATTGCTGAAATTATCATGCAACTCCTTGTTCGTTCATGTTCTCCCAGTCAATCTCGTCGGCTTGTGATCCTGCCATGGTTAGCAGCAATAGAAACAACACAAGAATATGAATTACAGACTACTAGAAAGTGGGTGGTGGTGGTGTGGTGTGTGTCACAAATCCGTCAAGCAAAATCTCAAATTCTTACCAGTTCTTACCCAGCAGCAGGTGGTGATCGGCAACCTTTGTAGTCAAAAACTCTCAGAGCTGGATTAGAGCGATTGCCAGGTGGTGGTCAAACGCACGATGTAGATGTATGTGGAGCTGGGAAGCTTATGATATGGTAGCAAAAAGGGTCAGCAATAATCAATTCAGAGATGCAATGTTGAATAAACTCTCAAGACGGTACTGTGCTGGTCCTAGGCTAGACCGTGCTAGAGACGCGAGCCTAGAACACTAACAAAAAATCACGGCGCTGCACGTAAACAAGGGAGGAGCACACTCGAATTTTTTTTTTTTTTGCCACTTTTTTTTCCTCTTTTTTTTTTTTTGCTCCGAACAATTTTTTTTCGAAAAAAGTCTACAAATGGTCTAAAAACTGCCTGGCCAGAATTTTCCAGACTTAGTTTTTTTTTTTTGAAACTGGAACTATTTTTCTTCTATGGGTATCACGAAAATTGGGTAATCCGACTTGTTCACGACTCGTAGTATCGCGTGATCTGGAACTCTAAAATAAAGGAATAAATACTGGACTCGGACTAGGACTGGTGGCAGAGATGAATCTGGTGGAACTCGGACTGGTGATGGTATATGACGGTAGTATATGTGGGCTCGGATTGGTGGTCGTATATGGACTCGGATCGGTGGTGGTATATGGACTCGGATCGGTGGTGGTATATGGACTCAGAGAAATAGCAGATAAGCTGTGGTGGTATATGGTAGGGGCGATGATGATGGTGCGGCGGCGGCGTGACAACTTGTGAACAGAACTCGAAACTCTAAAGAACTAGACGCTAAGACCAGCAACTTGACACGATGATGCAACCGCAAATTCAACAAAGCAAAAACCCTAAAAAGATTATGCAAAGGCTCAGATTGGTTCGGATATGATGAACTAACACTAAATTTTTTTTTTGGCTTTTTCCTGGACTGTAGGTATGAAGAACAGACTCGATCTAAACTACGAAAAACTGTAAATCTCACCGAGCAACCTGGGAATCTGATACCACTTGATAGAGGCGAGGGTGTCCCGATCTTTCGATGAGATGATAGCTATCGTTTTTGGTGGAGTAGACTTTGACGATCCGACTACGAACGTGCGAGGACGTCGCGCCTTAGCAATCGCTAAACCAACTCCGAGAGGTTATTGACCACGCCGGAGCACAATCAACCTGACCACGAGGGTCTATCTCCTGCAAGCAAACGCAGAACAAGCAAGAAACTAAGCTTTGCAATCTGGATATTGCGAATATAAGATGAAAGCTTTATTGATCAAGGTGGGGTTCTGTGACGGCTTGGTCTGGTCGTTGAACACAAACGAAGTACGCAAAGTTGCAGCTATGGCGAACTTTTAATCTAAACAAAACCCAAAGTCTAAACGGTGCCCTAAGGGCTGTATATATGGAGGAAGAGGAGGGGATTTCGTGGCCCTTGAAGGAGGGGTCCGAAACCAACCCTATCTCTTGTTTCCCCACACATACGGACTCTAAAAACAGCCTATACTCAAGTATTTCGAAATTACATGGGCCTGGCCCAATAATAAGGTGACGCAGCACCTATAATAGCCTCTGGACGAAATTTATGAAGTGACATCTTGTATATTTCGTCCAAGGCTTCCTGCACTCATTATGGTGGCTTCAAAGTCCTGAAATCATCACTTGTAACTCCGTTCTTGTTCCCCTTGTGCATGCCATCATCTCCATGCTTGAACTTGCTCCAAGGTTCCTCTTTCTTGTCCAAGCTAGGCCCTTCATTTGTAAGCAAAACAAATGTATCCAATTTAGGCAGCATCATATTCTCATGAACTATAGAATCATTACCAAGAAACGAAAGTACCTGATATTTTAATTGACGTGCGCGAGCTCTAGTAATTGGTCCAGTATGTATAGAAGCAGGGGCTGTGGGTGTAACAATGGTATTGATGTCCTCATCAAGATGCCACTTCATAAATTTCGTCCAGAGGCTATTATAGGTGCTGCGTCACCTTATTATTGGGCCTGGCCCATGTAATTTCGAAATACTTAAGTATAGGCAGTTTTTAGAGTCCGTATGTGTGGGAAAACAAGAGTTAGGGTTGGTTTCGGATCCCTCCTCCAAGGGCCACGAAATTCCCCCTTCTTCCTCCATATATACAGCCCTTAGGGCGTCGTTTAGACTTGGGTTTTGTTTAGATTAAAAGTTCGCCATAGCTGCAACTTCGCGTACTTCGTTTGTGTTCAACGACCAGACCAAGACGTCACAGAACCCCACCTTGATCAATAAAGCTTTCATCTTATATTCGCAATATCCAGAATTGCAAATCTTAGTTTCTTGCTTGTTCTTCGTTTGCTTGCAGGAGATAGACCCTCGTGGTCAGGTTGATTGTGCTCTGGCGTGGTCAATAACCTCTCGGAGTTGGTTTAGCGATTGCTAAGGCGCGACGTCCTCGCACGTTCGTAGTCGGATCGTCAAAGTCTACTCCACCAAAAACGATAGCTATCATCTCATCGAAAGATCGGGACACCCTCGCCTCTATCACTCGGTGAGATTTTACAGTTTTTCGTAGTTTAGATCGAGTCTGTTCTTTATACCTACAGTCCACGAAAAAGCCAAAAAAAAAATTAGGGTTAGTTCATCATATCCGAACCAATCTGAGCCTTTGCATAATCTTTTTAGGGTTTTTGCTTTGTTGAATTTGCGGTTGCATCGTCGTGTCTAGTTGATGGTCTTAGCGTCTAGTCCTTTAGAGTTTTGAGTTCTGGTCATAAGTTGTCACGCCGCCGCCGCACCATCATCATCGCCCCTGCCATCTACCACCACCGCTTATCCGCCACCGCTCTGAATCCATATACCATCACCGATCTGTATCCATATTCCACCACCGATCCGTATCCATATACCACCACCACTACCATATACCACCACCGCTGCCATATACCACCACCATATATCCACCACCAATCCGAGTTCTTTTCATATTAGGTTTGTTTTCGAGATCCATCTAGTTTCCGATTCGTGTTTCCTTGCCTGAGTAGGTTTCGTCGTCGCTGCCCTGATTTCCGAAAAAAAAATTGTCAAAAAAAAATTCGTGCCAATCCTGATAGTTTGACTTGGGAAGAGTTTTGAGACACTCGCCATTATAGTGATTTTTTGCAAAAAAAAAGGAGCGCAAAAAAAAACAATTTTTTTTTAGAGTGTGCTCTTCCCTTGTTTATGTGCCGCGCCGTGATTTTGTTAGTGTTCTAGGCTCGCGTCTTTAGTACGGTCTAGCCTAGGACCAGCACAGTACCGTCGTTGAGCGTTTATTAAACTTTGCATCTCTGAATTGATTATTGCTGACATTTTTGCTACCATATCATAAGCTTTCCCAGCTCCACATACATCTACGTCGTGCGTTTGACACCACCTAGCAATCGCTCTGTCCAATCTTTGAGAGTTTTGACTACAACGGTGGCCGATCACCACCTGCTGCTCGGTAAGAACTGGTAAGCATTTGAGATTCGCTTGACGGATTTGTGATACACCACCACCACCACTTCCTAGTAGTCTGTAGGATCATATTCTTGTGTGTTTCTATTGCTGCTAACCATGGCAGGATCACAAGCCGATGAGACTGATTGGGAGAACATGACGAACAAACAACTACATGATAAATTTCAGCAAATGATGAGTGGACAGGTGCAAGATGTGCTAAACAGATTTGAAGAGGCCATGGAGAAGATAGATGGAATTGAGAAGACGTTCGAAACAAAGCTCGATAACAAGTTTAATGAATTGCTCGCGCGTCTTCCACAACCACCGCCGGCTGCACCTGTCGCACCCCTACAACAACAAGAACGTCGCCTTCCAAATCAAGTGGGACGAGCACAACGCGTTCCCCTTGAGCCTGGTCAAACTTCTGGTGCCGCTGCACCTACTGTTGATGCTTCTATGGCTCCTGCTGCCGCTGAGGAGGACGATTATGCGGGCGATTACGAGGATGAGGTTGATCAAAATCAGAACTACGTACCAGCACCAGGTCATCCACATGCCAATAATCGCAATGGTACGGCTGCATTACCAGCTCAGGTACGAGATCATGACCATCTTCCTAAACTGAAATTGAATATTCCACCATTTGAGGGTAGATATGTTCCTGACTTATATCTTACTTGGGAGTTAGAAACTGAACAACGTTTTACATGTTTACAATATCCCGAGGAGAGACGTGTTGCTGCTGCTGTTTGTGCTTTTACTAGTTTTGCATGTGTATGGTGGTCTGAACATTGTAGATTATATCCTATTCCAACTACTTCGGCTGCTTTGAAAACTGCTATGCGTACTCGTTGGGTTCCACCATATTATCAACGTGAATTACTTCAAAAATTGCAGCGCTTAAGACAAGGAAAAATTTCTGTAGAAGAATATTATCAGGAATTACAAACTGGCATGATTAGATGTGGTATTGTTGAGGAGAATGAAGCTATGCTTGCAGGTTTCATGGGTGGATTAAATAGAGAGATTCAGACTATTCTAGAGTATAAGGAGTATAATAATATCACTCGTTTATTCCATCTTGCTTGTAAAGCTGAACGTGAAGTGCAGGATCGACAGGCATTGGCGCGAACTAATTTTTCTGCAGGTCGATCTTCATCATGGACACCGCGTGCCTCGTCTACCCCCACACGTCCAACTGCAGCACCACTGACTTCAGATGCCAATTCCAACCGAGTTACAAGAAAACAGGCACCACCACCACCATCTGCCAAGAGTACACCTTCTGGGCCTGCCCAGAGCTCTTCTTCATCTATGGCATCAACAGGGCACACACATGATATTATTTGTCGTCGTTGTAAGGGAAGAGGTCATTATGCGAGAGAATGCCAATCTCCACGTGTTATGATTGCTACTGAGGATGGTGGGTATGAGTCCGCTAGTGACTATGATGAGGAGACTTTGGCTCTTATTACAAGTGAAGAACACGATGGAGATGATTCTGATCATGAGACGCAATACATGGCTCCTGAAGACGCTGACAGGTATGAATGTTTAGTTGCTCAACGTGTTTTGAGTGTGCAGGTTACACAAGCTGAGCAAAATCAGAGGCATAATTTGTTCCATACAAAGGGAGTTGTGAAGGAACGTTCTGTTCGCGTCATCATAGATGGAGGGAGCTGCAACAACTTGGCTAGCATGGAGATGGTGGAGAAGCTATCTCTCACCACAAGACCACATCCACATCCTTACTATATCCAATGGTTCAACAACAGCGGCAAGGTTAAGGTAACACGTACTGTTCGTGTGCATTTTAGTATCTCTACATATGCTGATTATGTTGATTGTGATGTGGTACCCATGCAAGCATGTTCCTTATTACTTGGTAGACCATGGCAAATTGATAAAAATTCTGTACACCATGGTAGAAACAATCAGTATACTCTTGTTCATAAGGATAAACATATTACTTTGCTTCCTATGACTCCTGATTCTATTTTGTAAGATGATATTAATAGAGCTAGTAAAGCAAAATAGGAGAAAAATAAGAGTGAAAATCAGATTGTGGCAAAAGAATTTGAGCAACAAATGAAGCCTAATAATAAAACACCTAGTGTTGCTTCTGAAATTAAATTGAAAAATGCGTGTTTACTTGCCACCAAATCTGATATTGATGAGCTAGATTTAAGCAAATCTGTTTGCTATGCTTTTGTGTGCAAAGAGGCATTATTTTCTTTCGAGGACGTGCCTTCCTCTTTGCCTCCTGCTGTCACTAACATTTTGCAGGAGTTCGCTGACGTCTTTCCACAAGACGTGCCACCGGGATTACTACCTATTCACGGGATTGAGCATCAGATTGACTTAATTCCCGGTGCTTCCTTGCCAAACCGTGCGCCATACCGTACAAATCCAGAGGAGACGAAGGAGATTATGCGTCAAGTACAGGAGCTGCTCGACAAAGGTTATATACGAGAATCTCTTAGTCCTTGTGATGTTCCTATTATACTAGTGCCAAAAAAGGATGGTACGTCGCGTATGTGTGTTGATTGTAGAGGCATTAATAATATTACTATTCGTTATCGTCATCCTATTCCTAGGCTAGATGATATGCTTGATGAATTGAGTGGCTCTACAATATTCTCCAAAGTTGATTTGCGTAGTGGATACCATCAAATTCGTATGAAATTGGGAGATGAATGGAAAACAGCATTTAAAACTAAGTTCGGTTTATATGAGTGGTTAGTCATGCCTTTTCTGTTAACTAATGCACCTAGTACTTTCATGAGATTAATGAACGAAGTTTTACGTGCTTTCATTGGACGATTTGTGGTAGTTTACTTTGATGATATATTGATTTATAGCAGATCTTTGGAGGAACATTTGGAACATTTACGTGCTGTTTTTATTGCTCTACGTGATGCACGTTTGTTTGGTAACCTTCGGAAGTGCACCTTTTGCACCGACCGAGTATCTTTTCTTGGCTATGTTGTTACTCCACAGGGAATTGAAGTTGATAAAGCCAAGATTGAAGCTATTGAGAGTTGGCCGCAGCCCAAAACGGTCACACAAGTGAGGAGTTTCCTTGGCCTCGCTGGTTTCTATAGGCGTTTTGTGAGAGATTTTAGCACCATTGCTGCACCTCTCAATGAGCTTACAAAGAAGGATGTGCCTTTTGTTTGGGGTACCGCACAGGAAGAAGCCTTCACGGAATTGAAAGATAAGTTGACACATGCTCCTTTACTCCAACTTCCTGATTTTAATAAGACTTTTGAGCTTGAATGTGATGCTAGTGGAATTGGATTAGGAGGTGTGTTATTACAAGATGGAAAACCTGTTGCATACTTTTCTGAAAAATTGAGTGGGCCTAGTCTGAACTATTCTACTTATGATAAAGAATTATATGCTCTTGTTCGGACCTTAGAAACATGGCAACATTATTTATGGCCCAAAGAATTTGTTATACATTCTGATCATGAATCTTTGAAACACATTAAAAGTCAAGCAAAACTGAACCGTAGACATGCTAAATGGGTTGAATTCATTGAGACTTTCCCTTATGTCATTAAACACAAGAAGGGTAAAGAAAATGTTATTGCTGATGCATTGTCTTGTCGCTATACTATGCTTTCACAACTTGACTTTAAAATATTTGGTTTGGAGACCATCAAAGATTAATATGTGCATGATCCTGAATTTAAAGATGTATTGCAGAATTGTAAAGAAGGGAGAACATGGAATAAGTTCGTCGTTAATGAAGGATTTGTGTTTCGTGCTAACAAGCTATGCATTCCAGCTAGCTCCGTTCGTCTTTTGTTGTTGCAGGAGGCGCATGGAGGAGGATTAATGGGACACTTTGGCGTAAAGAAGACGGAGGATGTACTCGCTACACATTTCTTTTGGCCAAAGATGAGACGGGATGTTGAGCGCTTTGTTGCTCGCTGCACTACATGTCAAAAAGCTAAGTCACGACTCAATCCTCATGGTTTATATATGCCTTTGCCTGTACATAGTGTTCCATGGGAGGATATATCTATGGACTTTGTTTTGGGTTTACCTCGAACAAAGAAGGGGAGGGATAGCATATTTGTTGTCGTGGATAGGTTCTCGAAAATGGCACACTTTATACCATGTCATAAAAGCGATGATGCTGCTAATGTTGCTGATTTGTTCTTTCGTGAAATTATTCGCTTGCATGGTGTGCCAAATACTATTGTTTCAGATCATGATACCAAATTTCTTAGCCACTTTTGGAGATGTTTATGCGCTAAGTTGGGGACTAAACTGCTTTTTAGTACTACTTGTCACCCCCAAACTGATGGACAAACTGAAGTAGTCAATAGAACTTTGTCTACTATGCTTAGGGCTGTTTTGAAGAATAACAAGAAAATGTGGGAAGAATGCTTGCCTCATATTGAATTTGCTTATAATCGTTCGTTGCATTCTACTACTAAGATGTGCCGTTTTGAGATTGTATATGGTTTCCTACCTCGTGCACCTATTGATTTGTTGCCTCTTCCATCATCGGAGAAGGTTAATTTTGATGCTAAACAACGTGCTGAATTGATCTTAAAAATGCATGAGTTAACTAAGGAGAACATTGAGCGTATGAATGCTAAATATAAACTTGCTGGAGATAAGGGTAGAAAACATGTTGTGTTTGCACCTGGAGATCTTGTTTGGTTACATTTGCGTAAGGATAGATTTCCTGATTTGCGCAAATCAAAGCTAATGCCACGTGCTGATGGTCCTTTTAAGGTGTTAGATAAAATAAACGATAATGCATATAAACTTGAGCTGCCTGCAGATTTTGGGGTTAGTCCCACTTTTAACATTGCAGATTTGAAGCCTTATTTGGGTGAGGAAAATGAGCTTCCGTCGAGGACGACTTCATTTCAAGAAGGGGAGGATGATGAGGACATCAATACCATTGTTACACCCACAACCCCTGCTGCTATACATACTGGACCAATTACTAGAGCTCGCGCACGCCAATTAAATTATCAGGTACTTTCGTTTCTTGGTAATGATTCTAATGTTCATGACAATATGATGCTGCCTAAATTGGATACATTTGTTTTGCTTACAAATGAAGGGCCTAGCTTGGACAAGAAAGAGGAACCTTGGAGCAAGTTCAAGCATGGAGATGATGGCATGCGCAAGGGGAACAAGAACGGAGTTACAAGTGATGATTTCAGGACTTTGAAGCCACCATAATGAGTGCTGGAAGCCTTGGACGAAATATACAAGATACCACTTCATAAATTTCGTCCAGAGGCTATTATAGGTGCTGCACACCTTATTATTGGGCCAGGCCCATGTAATTTCGAAATACTTGAGTATAAGCTGTTTTTAGAGTCCGTATGTGTGGGGAAACAAGAGATAGGGTTGGTTTCGGACCCCTCCTTCAAGGGCCACGAAATCCCCCCCTCTTCCTCCATATATACAGCCCTTAGGGCACTGTTTAGACTTTGGGTTTTGTTTAGATTAAAAGCTCGCCATAGCTGCAACTTCGCGTACTTCGTTTGTGTTCAACGACCAGACCAAGACGTCACAGAACCCCACCTTGATCAATAAAGCTTTCATCTTATATTCGCAATATCCAGATTGCAAATCTTAGTTTCTTGCTTGTTCTTCGTTTGCTTGCAGGAAATAGACCCTCGTGGTCAGGTTGATCGTGCTCCGGCGTGGTCAATAACCTCTCGGAGTTAGTTTAGCGATTGCTAAGGCGCGACGTCCTTGCACGTTCGTAGTCAGATCGTCAAAGTCTACTCCACCAAAAACGATAGCCTCCATCTCATCGAAAGACGGGACACCTCTGCCTCTATCAATTAGTCCCACTTTATGTCAGCATAAGATTAATATGGAGCCTAATTCTAAAACGGTTGTTAATCATCAACGACGATTAAATTCCATGATGAAGGAGGTGGTAAGAACTGAAATATTAAAACTTCCAGAAGCAGGTATAATCTATCCCATAGCTGATAGTAGATGGATAATTCTTGTTCATTGTGTCCCTAAGAAAGGAGGCATTACAGTAGTTCCTAATGATAAAAATTAGCTTATTCCACAAATAATCATAACTGGTATAGGATGGTAATTGATTTTAGAAAATTAAACAAAGCTACTAGAAAAGATCATTATACCTTTCCTTTTATTGATCAAATGTTAGAAAGACTATCTAAACACACCCACTTTTGCATTCTTGATGGGTATTCTGGTTTCTCCCAAATACATGTATCACAATTTGACCAAGCGAAAACCACCTTTATTTCTCCATTTGGAACTTATGCTTATAGACGTATGCCTTTTGGTTTATGCAATGCACCTGCTACCTTTCAAAGATGTATGACTGCTATATTATCTGAATTTTGTGAAAAGATTGTTGAGCTTTTCATGGATGATTTCTCTGTTTATGGGACTTCTCTTGATGATTGCTTAAGCAACCTTGACCGAGTTTTGCAGAGATATGAACAAACTAATCTTGTCTTGAACTGGGAGAAGTGCCACATTATGGTAAATGAAGGTATTGTCTTGGGGCATAAAATTTCTGAACGAGGTATTGAGGTAGATAATGCAAAAGTTGATGCAATTGAGAAAATGCCATGTCCTAAAGATATTAAAGGTATAGGAAGTTTTCTTGGTCATGCTGGTTTCTATAGAAGGTTTATTAAAGACTTCTCTAAAATTTCTAGGCCTCTTACTAATCTCTTGCAAAAAGATGTTCCATTTGTTTTTGATGATGTTTGTGTAGAAGCCTTTGAAACCCTTAAGAATGCCTTAACCTCTGCACCTATTGTTCAACCACCTGATTGGAACTTGCCTTTGGAAATTATGTGTGATGCAAGTGATTATGCTGTTGGTGTTGTTCTAGGACAAAGAGTTGATAAGAAATTAAATGATATCCATTATGCTAGTAAAACTCTAGACAGTGCCCAAAGAAAATACGCTACTACTGAGAAAGAATTTCTAGCAGTTGTGTTTGCATGTGATAAATTCAGATCTTACATAGTTGATTTTAAATAATTATTCACACTGATCATGATGCTATTAAATACCTTCTGGAAAAGAAGGATGCTAAACCTAGACTCATTAGGTGGGTTCTATTGCTATAAGAATTTGACTTGCATATTACTGATAGGAAGGGAGCTGAGAATCCTGTAGCTGAACTTATCTAGGTTGGAAAATATCCTTGATGACCCACTACCTATTGATGATAGTTTTCCTGATGAGCAACTAGTTGTCATAAATGCTTCTCGTAATACCCCTTGGTATGCAGACTATGCTAATTATATTGTTGCCAAATATATACCGCCTAGTTTTACGTACCAACAAAAGAAAAAGTTCTTCTTTGACTTAATACATTACTTCTGGGATGACCCACATCTTTATAAAGAAGGGGTAGATGGTATTATTAGACATTGTATACCTTAGCATGAACAGGAAAAAATCCTACGGAAGTGTCACTCCGAGTCTTACAGAGGACACAACGCGGGAGACAGAACTGCACACAAGGTATTACAATCTGGTTTTTCTTGGCCTACTCTTTTTAAGGATGCTCGTAAGTTTGTCTTATCTTGTGGTGAATGTTAAAGAATTGGTAATATTGGTAGACGTCAAGAAATGCCTATGAATTATTCACTTGTTATTGAACAATTTGATGTTTGGGGATTTGAATATATGGGACCTTTTCCATCCTCTAATGGATATACACATATTTTAGTTGATGTTGATTATGTTACTAAGTGGGTAGAAGCTACTGCAACTAGTAGTGTTGATCATAACACTTCTATTAAAATGCTTAAGGAAGTTATTTTCCCGAGGTTTGGAGTCCCTAGATATTTAATGACTAATGGTGGTTCACATTTTATTCATGGTGCTTTCCGTAAACTTCATGCTAAATATGATGTCAACCATAGAATTGCATCTCTCTATCACCCTCAATCTAGTGGTCAAGTTGAATTAAGCAATAGGGAAAAAATTAATTTTGCAAAAGACCGTCAATAGATCTAGGAAGAATTGGTCTAAGAAACTAGATGATGCACTATGGGCTTACAGAACAGCTTATAAAAATCCTATGGGTATGTCTCCATATAAAATGGTTTATGGAAAAGCATGTCATTTACTTCTTGAGTTAGAACATAAAGCATATTAGGCAATTAAAGAACTTAACTATAATTTTAAACTTGCCGGTGAAAAGAGGTCATTTGATATTAGCTCGCTAGATGAATGGAGAACCCATGCTTATGAAAATGCCAAATTATTTAAATAAAAAGTTAAAAGATGGCATGATAAAAGAATTCAAAAGCCGGAATTCAAAGTGGGTGAGTATGTCCTATTGTACAATTCTTGTTTTAGATTTTTTGCAGGAAAACTTCTCTCTAAATGGGAAAGACTGTATATCATCGAGGAAGTTTATCATTCAGGAGCTATTAAGATCAACAACGCCGAAGGCACTAGTCCATAGGTGGTCAATGGGCAAAGAATTATGCATTATATCTTAGGTACACCTATTAATATTGAAACTAACATTATTCAAACCATGACACCAGAGGAATACAAAAAAGAGACCTTCCAGAACACTGTAGAACCATGAAAAGGAAGAGGTACGTGATACGGTAAGTAAAATGACTCCAGAAATTCCATAAAAATACTTTCTCTCAGTTTTGGAATATTAGAAAGAATACAAAAATAAGAAACACCGGAGGGGGCCACCCAGGTGTCCACGAGGCACCAGGGCGCACCCAACCCCCAGGGCGCGCCCTGGTGGCTCGTGGGCCCCTTGTGAGCCTTCCCGACTCCGTTTTCTTCTGGAATACTTGCTATGCGAGATAAAAATTCTTTATGTATACTTCCAGATGTTTTGACCACCGTATCATAGAAATATCATCTGTTCTTGTTTCGTGCTATTTTTCTGACAGATCTAAATGTATGTCATCCCAAGATTTAGATGGAGAGAGCTTCGTATCACACTATGTTGAAAATCCGAGGATCTATGGGGACGTAGATCCCTATGGTTGGTGATAGAGGCGAGGGTGTCCCGATCTTTCGATGAGATGATAGCTATCATTTTTGGTGGAGTAGACTTTGACGATCCGACTACGAACGTGCGAGGACGTCACGCCTTAGCAATCGCTAAACCAACTCCGAGAGGTTATTGACCACGCCGGAGCACAATCAACCTGACCACGAGGGTCTATCTCCTGCAAGCAAACGAAGAACAAGCAAGAAACTAAGATTTGCAATCTGGATATTGCGAATATAAGATGAAAGCTTTATTGATCAAGGTGGGGTTCTGTGACGTCTTGGTCTGGTCGTTGAACACAAACGAAGTACGCGAAGTTGCAGCTATGGCGAACTTTTAATCTAAACAAAACCCAAGGAAAAAGCTACTAGATGGATCTACTTATATAGGAGTAAGGGGTGGCGGCCAAGGAGGTGGGAGGACGTCCCAAGGCAGCCTAAAACTAACCCTAGGTCGTACAAGGCTCATGGGCCCAAGTGGAGGTGATGCAACACCTTTGGACTTGTAGTTTGACTCGGATTCTGCTGCAGCGTCAGATTGTTTCGTCGATAACTCATAGCTCCGGACGAATTTTAAGGTGAGTCCAGTTGGGTTGGAAAGAGCACGAAATCTACTTTCCAACAAAAAAAGAATCACCCAATTCGGAGTCTGTATGAAAAAGTTCTTGGCGTTTTGAGTCAGGTATGTCTGTGCAGTCCGAATCTGAATCCAGAACATGAGAGACTTGGACTCTATCTTCTCTTGGCCCAAAAGTGACGTGAGAGGACTTTTTGAACAGCACCTAAACTTCTCTTTTTCCCTTATCTTCATATGTGAATTGAACAAATGTCCCATACACGTCACAAATATACATGTATGCAATATTTTTGGTCGTATCCAAGGTAGTCATGTCCTCATCATCCTCCCCTTCTTGAAAACAAAGCCGTCCTCGGCGTTGCTTAATCTGAAATGTGGCTAACAAAAGAGACAAGGTGTACATGTTGTATATGTATATGTCATCCATTTTTACTTCCCTTGGTTTTTGCACATATGACACATGTATACATGAGTAACCTTCATAGTTCATAAAATCTAAAGCCAAAATATTATCACAAGAAGTAGAAGGCATGAAAATATTGCAACTCAGTTTGCACATATAAGTGAAGCCCTTATTCATTTCAAAAGATTGACAATGTTCATCATTAAACCATCCCAACATTGGTGAATAAACCTTACTTGCATCAAATTTACATGCTACAGCTTAAATAAGAAAACATGCAATAAGTCATTTGACATAGAATCATCACCAAGATTAGAGGTCATATCAAAATGATTAAACATTTGCATAATTATTTTCAAACGTATTTGATCCAAATCTGATTTATTCCCTGATTCACATGGTTCTTTCATATTAATAGTTAATTCAATGGGTCCACTCGAAATTGTTGATCTTTTAGTTGTTTGGTCACATGGCAAAGTCAAATTATCAACATAGTCCTCTAAAATAGGTGGTGTGATCAAAGTAGTGGGTAGCTGATCAGATGGTGCATTTAAATTGACAAGGCATTCCTCATTCTCATGTAGAGGTGGAAGATCAGTACCTTTGGCATTACCTCTTATGATCAACTCAGCTGATGTAGCCACTCTCGGGGGTGATGTGTCACATGGTGGAGGTGATGTAGTCCTCACAACAACGGATGTGGTTGTCATAGTACAACTAGTAGTTGAAGAAACAACCGTATCAACTCTTGGAATGTGCACCGTGTGCTTATTCTCCTTATGGGGAACACGTCGTTTTATTTCCTGTTCAGCTTTGCAAGCAAGACGAAACAAATGATCCATAGGATAACACTCTTCATGAATTAGTATCTCCTGAATATCACGGCTTAATCCTCCCCAAAATCTATCCATTAAATCTTCTTCACTTTTTTCTAAAAAGGTATGCAACAAGGTAGTTTGTAAATCATCATAATATTTTGTTACGGTGTCACTACCTTGTTTTAAATGTTCTAGTTTTTTAATCATGCCACGAGTATAATAAACATCGACGAATCTATCTCTCATGAGAAATTTTAAATCATCCCAAGTAGTAGGTATATAATCAGGGTATAACCGACAATGTTCGCTCCACCAAACTAAAGCAAAGCTACTGAACGTACTAACCGCAGATTTAACTTTTCTACGCTCATCAAAATTATGAGAAGCAAATATAGCATTTATTTTGTACTCCCATTCAATATATAAATCAGGTCTAAAACGACCAGTGAATGGTGGCATGGAAACATTAACCTGATTATGTGCATTCTGATGTTGTTGCTCCTCTTGTGACGGTTGTTGTATTTTCTTAGGTGGTGGAAAATCTCCCACGATCGATGAAGCCCAAGAACTAACAACTCCGGAACCTGCCATGATTAGTAGAAACAAAAAAAAATCGAGAATAATGTTCCTATGAACTACTAGGATGTGGTGGTAAAGCGCTCACAGTAAAGCAAATATCAATATCTTACAAGTTCTTACCATGCAGCAGGTGGTGACGGGCAACCAGCGGTGTCAAATAACTCCGAAGATTGAGTAAAGCGATTGCCAGGCGAACGTACGTATACACGGTGTAAAAATATGTGGAGCTGGGTTGGCTATATATGGTAGCAAAAGATTAGCAATAATCAATTCAGAGATGCAATGTTGAATAAACGCTCAACGACGGTACTGTGCAGGTCCTAGGCTAGACCGGACTAGAGACGCGAGCCTAGAACACTAATGAGGTCATGGCGTAGCACAACTAGCATCAATAAAGGATATGAAGTAGCTCTGGACAGCAAAATATAAGTGAAGATCACAATGGCAGTAAAGATAATGATGAGAAACAACTACCAAGTAGCATATACCAACAATTCTCTCTCCAACTTTACTCTATAAAAGTTTGTGCCAATTTTATGATAATTTTTCTCAAGAAAGGCACTAACTCAAGCTTTCAAATACAAAAAGAATCACTTAATTCCGAGTTGATATGAGGAGTCAAAAAATTCTAAAACTGGCCTGAAAAACTGGAACAAGCTGTGTTCGCGAACTTCGGAGGGAAAAAAGACCTATTTAGAAGCCGATTTTGAGGTGTCAAATATTGAACAAGCTTCTGCTACTATTTAGATGCGGCTTGTCGCTAGCTTTAATTTGAGTACTCACGGAGCCAAAACAGACTTCGTATGAAAAAGATATGCCTGTTTTACTGAACACTGCGCAAAACAGATTCCAATCCGAATTCAGCTACGAGATTGAGTCTAGATAGATCCGAATTTTGTTTTTTTTTTAAACTGGAACTATTTTTCTTCTGCGGGTAGCACGAAAATTGGGGAATCCGACTTGTTCACGACTCGTAGTATCGCGTGATCTGGAACTCTAAAATAAAGGAATAAATACTGGACTCGGACTAGGACTGGTGGCAGAGATGAATATGGTGGAACTCGGACTGGTGATGGTATATGACGGTAGTATATGTGGGCTCGGATTGGTGGTGGTATATGGACTCGGATCGGTGGTGGTATATGGACTCAGAGAAATAGCAGATAAGCTGTGGTGGTATATGGTAGGGGCGATGATGATGGTGCGGCGGCGGCGTGACAACTTGTGAACAGAACTCGAAACTCTAAAGAACTAGACGCTAAGACCAGCAACTTGACACGACGATGCAACCGCAAATTCAACAAAGCAAAAACCCTAAAAAGATTATGCAAAGGCTCAGATTGGTTCGGATATGATGAACTAACCCTAAATTATTTTTTTTGGCTTTTTCCTGGACTGTAGGTATGAAGAACAGACTCGATCTAAACTACGAAAAACTGTAAATCTCACCGAGCAACCTGGGAATCTGATACCACTTGATAGAGGCGAGGGCGTCCCGATCTTTCGATGAGATGATAGCTATCGTTTTTGGTGGAGTAGACTTTGACGATCCGACTACGAACGTGCGAGGACGTCGCGCCTTAGCAATCGCTAAACCAACTCCGAGAGGTTATTGACCACGCCGGAGCACAATCAACCTGACCACGAGGGTCTATCTCCTGCAAGCAAACGAAGAACAAGCAAGAAACTAAGATTTGCAATCTGGATATTGCGAATATAAGATGAAAGCTTTATTGATCAAGGTGGGGTTCTGTGACGTCTTGGTCTGGTCGTTGAACACAAACGAAGTACGCGAAGTTGCAGCTATGGCGAACTTTTAATCTAAACAAAACCCAAGGAAAAAGCTACTAGATGGATCTACTTATATAGGAGTAAGGGGTGGCGGCCAAGGAGGTGGGAGGACGTCCCAAGGCAGCCTAAAACTAACCCTAGGTCGTACAAGGCTCATGGGCCCAAGTGGAGGTGATGCAACACCTTTGGACTTGTAGTTTGACTCGGATTCTGCTGCAGCGTCAGATTGTTTCGTCGATAACTCATAGCTCCGGACGAATTTTAAGGTGAGTCCAGTTGGGTTGGAAAGAGCACGAAATCTACTTTCCAACAAAAAAAGAATCACCCAATTCGGAGTCTGTATGAAAAAGTTCTTGGCGTTTTGAGTCAGGTATGTCTGTGCAGTCCGAATCTGAATCCAGAACATGAGAGACTTGGACTCTATCTTCTCTTGGCCCAAAAGTGACGTGAGAGGACTTTTTGAACAGCACCTAAACTTCTCTTTTTCCCTTATCTTCATATGTGAATTGAACAAATGTCCCATACACGTCACAAATATACATGTATGCAATATTTTTGGTCGTATCCAAGGTAGTCATGTCCTCATCATCCTCCCCTTCTTGAAAACAAAGCCGTCCTCGGCGTTGCTTAATCTGAAATGTGGCTAACAAAAGAGACAAGGTGTACATGTTGTATATGTATATGTCATCCATTTTTACTTCCCTTGGTTTTTGCACATATGACACATGTATACATGAGTAACCTTCATAGTTCATAAAATCTAAAGCCAAAATATTATCACAAGAAGTAGAAGGCATGAAAATATTGCAACTCAGTTTGCACATATAAGTGAAGCCCTTATTCATTTCAAAAGGTTGACAATGTTCATCATTAAACCATCCCAACATTGGTGAATAAACCTTACTTGCATCAAATTTACATGCTACAGCTTAAATAAGAAAACATGCAATAAGTCATTTGACATAGAATCATCACCAAGATTAGAGGTCATATCAAAATGATTAAACATTTGCATAATTATTTTCAAACGTATTTGATCCAAATCTGATTTATTCCCTGATTCACATGGTTCTTTCATATTAATAGTTAATTCAATGGGTCCACTCGAAATTGTTGATCTTTTAGTTGTTTGGTCACATGGCAAAGTCAAATTATCAACATAGTCCTCTAAAATAGGTGGTGTGATCAAAGTAGTGGGTAGCTGATCAGATGGTGCATTTAAATTGACAAGGCATTCCTCATTCTCATGTAGAGGTGGAAGATCAGTACCTTTGGCATTACCTCTTATGATCAACTCAGCTGATGTAGCCACTCTCGGGGGTGATGTGTCACATGGTGGAGGTGATGTAGTCCTCACAACAACGGATGTGGTTGTCATAGTACAACTAGTAGTTGAAGAAACAACCGTATCAACTCTTGGAATGTGCACCGTGTGCTTATTCTCCTTATGGGGAACACGTCGTTTTATTTCCTGTTCAGCTTTGCAAGCAAGACGAAACAAATGATCCATAGGATAACACTCTTCATGAATTAGTATCTCCTGAATATCACGGCTTAATCCTCCCCAAAATCTATCCATTAAATCTTCTTCACTTTTTTCTAAAAAGGTATGCAACAAGGTAGTTTGTAAATCATCATAATATTTTGTTACGGTGTCACTACCTTGTTTTAAATGTTCTAGTTTTTTAATCATGCCACGAGTATAATAAACATCGACGAATCTATCTCTCATGAGAAATTTTAAATCATCCCAAGTAGTAGGTATATAATCAGGGTATAACCGACAATGTTCGCTCCACCAAACTAAAGCAAAGCTACTGAACGTACTAACCGCAGATTTAACTTTTCTACGCTCATCAAAATTATGAGAAGCAAATATAGCATTTATTTTGTACTCCCATTCAATATATAAATCAGGTCTAAAACGACCAGTGAATGGTGGCATGGAAACATTAACCTGATTATGTGCATTCTGATGTTGTTGCTCCTCTTGTGACGGTTGTTGTATTTTCTTAGGTGGTGGAAAATCTCCCACGATCGATGAAGCCCAAGAACTAACAACTCCGGAACCTGCCATGATTAGTAGAAACAAAAAAAAATCGAGAATAATGTTCCTATGAACTACTAGGATGTGGTGGTAAAGCGCTCACAGTAAAGCAAATATCAATATCTTACAAGTTCTTACCATGCAGCAGGTGGTGACGGGCAACCAGCGGTGTCAAATAACTCCGAAGATTGAGTAAAGCGATTGCCAGGCGAACGTACGTATACACGGTGTAAAAATATGTGGAGCTGGGTTGGCTATATATGGTAGCAAAAGATTAGCAATAATCAATTCAGAGATGCAATGTTGAATAAACGCTCAACGACGGTACTGTGCAGGTCCTAGGCTAGACCGGACTAGAGACGCGAGCCTAGAACACTAATGAGGTCATGGCGTAGCACAACTAGCATCAATAAAGGATATGAAGTAGCTCTGGACAGCAAAATATAAGTGAAGATCACAATGGCAGTAAAGATAATGATGAGAAACAACTACCAAGTAGCATATACCAACAATTCTCTCTCCAACTTTACTCTATAAAAGTTTGTGCCAATTTTATGATAATTTTTCTCAAGAAAGGCACTAACTCAAGCTTTCAAATACAAAAAGAATCACTTAATTCCGAGTTGATATGAGGAGTCAAAAAATTCTAAAACTGGCCTGAAAAACTGGAACAAGCTGTGTTCGCGAACTTCGGAGGGAAAAAAGACCTATTTAGAAGCCGATTTTGAGGTGTCAAATATTGAACGAGCTTCTGCTACTATTTAGATGCGGCTTGTCGCTAGCTTTAATTTGAGTACTCACGGAGCCAAAACAGACTTCGTATGAAAAAGATATGCCTGTTTTACTGAACACTGCGCAAAACAGATTCCAATCCGAATTCAGCTACGAGATTGAGTCTAGATAGATCCGAATTTTGTTTTTTTTTTAAACTGGAACTATTTTTCTTCTGCGGGTAGCACGAAAATTGGGGAATCCGACTTGTTCACGACTCGTAGTATCGCGTGATCTGGAACTCTAAAATAAAGGAATAAATACTGGACTCGGACTAGGACTGGTGGCAGAGATGAATATGGTGGAACTCGGACTGGTGATGGTATATGACGGTAGTATATGTGGGCTCGGATTGGTGGTGGTATATGGACTCGGATCGGTGGTGGTATATGGACTCAGAGAAATAGCAGATAAGCTGTGGTGGTATATGGTAGGGGCGATGATGATGGTGCGGCGGCGGCGTGACAACTTGTGAACAGAACTCGAAACTCTAAAGAACTAGACGCTAAGACCAGCAACTTGACACGACGATGCAACCGCAAATTCAACAAAGCAAAAACCCTAAAAAGATTATGCAAAGGCTCAGATTGGTTCGGATACGATGAACTAACCCTAAATTTTTTTTTTGGCTTTTTCCTGGACTGTAGGTATGAAGAACAGACTCGATCTAAACTAGGAAAAACTGTAAATCTCACCGAGCAACCTGGGAATCTGATACCACTTGATAGAGGCGAGGGTGTTCTGATCTTTCGATGAGATGATAGCTATCGTTTTTGGTGGAGTAGACTTTGACGATCCGACTACGAACGTGCGAGGACGTCACGCCTTAGCAATCGCTAAATCAACTCCGAGAGGTTATTGACCACGCCGGAGCACAATCAACCTGACCACGAGGGTCTATCTCCTGCAAGCAAACGAAGAACAAGCAAGAAACTAAGATTTGCAATCTGGATATTGCGAATATAAGATGAAAGCTTTATTGATCAAGGTGGGGTTCTGTGACGTCTTGGTCTGGTCGTTGAACACAAACGAAGTACGCGAAGTTGCAGCTATGGCGAACTTTTAATCTAAACAAAACCCAAGGAAAAAGCTACTAGATGGATCTACTTATATAGGAGTAAGGGGTGGCGGCCAAGGAGGTGGGAGGACGTCCCAAGGCAGCCTAAAACTAACCCTAGGTCGTACAAGGCTCATGGGCCCAAGTGGAGGTGATGCAACACCTTTGGACTTGTAGTTTGACTCGGATTCTGCTGCAGCGTCAGATTGTTTCGTCGATAACTCATAGCTCCGGACGAATTTTAAGGTGAGTCCAGTTGGGTTGGAAAGAGCACGAAATCTACTTTCCAACAAAAAAAGAATCACCCAATTCGGAGTCTGTATGAAAAAGTTCTTGGCGTTTTGAGTCAGGTATGTCTGTGCAGTCCGAATCTGAATCCAGAACATGAGAGACTTGGACTCTATCTTCTCTTGGCCCAAAAGTGACGTGAGAGGACTTTTTGAACAGCACCTAAACTTCTCTTTTTCCCTTATCTTCATATGTGAATTGAACAAATGTCCCATACACGTCACAAATATACATGTATGCAATATTTTTGGTCGTATCCAAGGTAGTCATGTCCTCATCATCCTCCCCTTCTTGAAAACAAAGCCGTCCTCGGCGTTGCTTAATCTGAAATGTGGCTAACAAAAGAGACAAGGTGTACATGTTGTATATGTATATGTCATCCATTTTTACTTCCCTTGGTTTTTGCACATATGACACATGTATACATGAGTAACCTTCATAGTTCATAAAATCTAAAGCCAAAATATTATCACAAGAAGTAGAAGGCATGAAAATATTGCAACTCAGTTTGCACATATAAGTGAAGCCCTTATTCATTTCAAAAGGTTGACAATGTTCATCATTAAACCATCCCAACATTGGTGAATAAACCTTACTTGCATCAAATTTACATGCTACAGCTTAAATAAGAAAACATGCAATAAGTCATTTGACATAGAATCATCACCAAGATTAGAGGTCATATCAAAATGATTAAACATTTGCATAATTATTTTCAAACGTATTTGATCCAAATCTGATTTATTCCCTGATTCACATGGTTCTTTCATATTAATAGTTAATTCAATGGGTCCACTCGAAATTGTTGATCTTTTAGTTGTTTGGTCACATGGCAAAGTCAAATTATCAACATAGTCCTCTAAAATAGGTGGTGTGATCAAAGTAGTGGGTAGCTGATCAGATGGTGCATTTAAATTGACAAGGCATTCCTCATTCTCATGTAGAGGTGGAAGATCAGTACCTTTGGCATTACCTCTTATGATCAACTCAGCTGATGTAGCCACTCTCGGGGGTGATGTGTCACATGGTGGAGGTGATGTAGTCCTCACAACAACGGATGTGGTTGTCATAGTACAACTAGTAGTTGAAGAAACAACCGTATCAACTCTTGGAATGTGCACCGTGTGCTTATTCTCCTTATGGGGAACACGTCGTTTTATTTCCTGTTCAGCTTTGCAAGCAAGACGAAACAAATGATCCATAGGATAACACTCTTCATGAATTAGTATCTCCTGAATATCACGGCTTAATCCTCCCCAAAATCTATCCATTAAATCTTCTTCACTTTTTTCTAAAAAGGTATGCAACAAGGTAGTTTGTAAATCATCATAATATTTTGTTACGGTGTCACTACCTTGTTTTAAATGTTCTAGTTTTTTAATCATGCCACGAGTATAATTAACATCGACGAATCTATCTCTCATGAGAAATTTTAAATCATCCCAAGTAGTAGGTATATAATCAGGGTATAACCGACAATGTTCGCTCCACCAAACTAAAGCAAAGCTACTGAACGTACTAACCGCAGATTTAACTTTTCTACGCTCATCAAAATTATGAGAAGCAAATATAGCATTTATTTTGTACTCCCATTCAATATATAAATCAGGTCTAAAACGACCAGTAAATGGTGGCATGGAAACATTAACCTGATTATGTGCATTCTGATGTTGTTGCTCCTCTTGTGACGGTTGTTGTATTTTCTTAGGTGGTGGCAAATCTCCCACGATCGATGAAGCCCAAGAACTAACAACTCCGGAACCTGCCATGATTAGTAGAAACAAAAAAAAATCGAGAATAATGTTCCTATGAACTACTAGGATGTGGTGGTAAAGCGCTCACAGTAAAGCAAATATCAATATCTTACAAGTTCTTACCATGCAGCAGGTGGTGACGGGCAACCAGCGGTGTCAAATAACTCCGAAGATTGAGTAAAGCGATTGCCAGGCGAACGTACGTATACACGGTGTAAAAATATGTGGAGCTGGGTTGGCTATATATGGTAGCAAAAGATTAGCAATAATCAATTCAGAGATGCAATGTTGAATAAACGCTCAACGACGGTACTGTGCAGGTCCTAGGCTAGACCGGACTAGAGACGCGAGCCTAGAACACTAATGAGGTCATGGCGTAGCACAACTAGCATCAATAAAGGATATGAAGTAGCTCTGGACAGCAAAATATAAGTGAAGATCACAATGGCAGTAAAGATAATGATGAGAAACAACTACCAAGTAGCATATACCAACAATTCTCTCTCCAACTTTACTCTATAAAAGTTTGTGCCAATTTTATGATAATTTTTCTCAAGAAAGGCACTAACTCAAGCTTTCAAATACAAAAAGAATCACTTAATTCCGAGTTGATATGAGGAGTCAAAAAATTCTAAAACTGGCCTGAAAAACTGGAACAAGCTGTGTTCGCGAACTTCGGAGGGAAAAAAGACCTATTTAGAAGCCGATTTTGAGGTGTCAAATATTGAACGAGCTTCTGCTACTATTTAGATGCGGCTTGTCGCTAGCTTTAATTTGAGTACTCACGGAGCCAAAACAGACTTCGTATGAAAAAGATATGCCTGTTTTACTGAACACTGCGCAAAACAGATTCCAATCCGAATTCAGCTACGAGATTGAGTCTAGATAGATCCGAATTTTGTTTTTTTTTTAAACTGGAACTATTTTTCTTCTGCGGGTAGCACGAAAATTGGGGAATCCGACTTGTTCACGACTCGTAGTATCGCGTGATCTGGAACTCTAAAATAAAGGAATAAATACTGGACTCGGACTAGGACTGGTGGCAGAGATGAATATGGTGGAACTCGGACTGGTGATGGTATATGACGGTAGTATATGTGGGCTCGGATTGGTGGTGGTATATGGACTCGGATCGGTGGTGGTATATGGACTCAGAGAAATAGCAGATAAGCTGTGGTGGTATATGGTAGGGGCGATGATGATGGTGCGGCGGCGGCGTGACAACTTGTGAACAGAACTCGAAACTCTAAAGAACTAGACGCTAAGACCAGCAACTTGACACGACGATGCAACCGCAAATTCAACAAAGCAAAAACCCTAAAAAGATTATGCAAAGGCTCAGATTGGTTCGGATACGATGAACTAAACCTAAATTTTTTTTTTGGCTTTTTCCTGGACTGTAGGTATGAAGAACAGACTCGATCTAAACTAGGAAAAACTGTAAATCTCACCGAGCAACCTGGGAATCTGATACCACTTGATAGAGGCGAGGGTGTTCTGATCTTTCGATGAGATGATAGCTATCGTTTTTGGTGGAGTAGACTTTGACGATCCGACTACGAACGTGCGAGGACGTCGCGCCTTAGCAATCGCTAAATCAACTCCGAGAGGTTATTGACCACGCCGGAGCACAATCAACCTGACCACGAGGGTCTATCTCCTGCAAGCAAACGAAGAACAAGCAAGAAACTAAGATTTGCAATCTGGATATTGCGAATATAAGATGAAAGCTTTATTGATCAAGGTGGGGTTCTGTGACGTCTTGGTCTGGTCGTTGAACACAAACGAAGTACGCGAAGTTGCAGCTATGGCGAACTTTTAATCTAAACAAAACCCAAGGAAAAAGCTACTAGATGGATCTACTTATATAGGAGTAAGGGGTGGCGGCCAAGGAGGTGGGAGGACGTCCCAAGGCAGCCTAAAACTAACCCTAGGTCGTACAAGGCTCATGGGCCCAAGTGGAGGTGATGCAACACCTTTGGACTTGTAGTTTGACTCGGATTCTGCTGCAGCGTCAGATTGTTTCGTCGATAACTCATAGCTCCGGACGAATTTTAAGGTGAGTCCAGTTGGGTTGGAAAGAGCACGAAATCTACTTTCCAACAAAAAAAGAATCACCCAATTTGGAGTCTGTATGAAAAAGTTCTTGGCGTTTTGAGTCAGGTATGTCTGTGCAGTCCGAATCTGAATCCAGAACATGAGAGACTTGGACTCTATCTTCTCTTGGCCCAAAAGTGACGTGAGAGGACTTTTTGAACAGCACCTAAACTTCTCTTTTTCCCTTATCTTCATATGTGAATTGAACAAATTTCCCATACACCTCACAAATATACATGTATGCAATATTTTTGGTCGTATCCAAGGTAGTCATGTCCTCATCAGTTGGTCCATAGAGGAAGAGCAAGATGTCAACTCGAAGGGAACGGGGGACACGAGGTCGGATGAAGATGATGTCCCTCTACCCCAACCGGGGGATATGCATGTGGAATTCAAGAAGTCGAGCCTCCCAAACACAGTAAACCAATCTAAGATCCAATTTATCCCTTTCCGTCTTCTACAGGAAAACAAGAATACATTGTGTAAGAAGATAGTGGAGCTTGAGCAAGAAATCAGTACGTTGAAGGAAGAAAACTGTGTTCTCCAGAGGAAACTGAAGGACAAGCCCACCACCTCATCATCACCATCACCATCAAAGAAGGAAACTTGAGCACATGGGTATGGGCGCCTTGGCTTTCGCCAAGCTTGGGGGAGGTGCCCCAGTATCGTATCACCATCACTTTTATTATCTTTACTTGTTTTAGTTTGATCCTTAGGTATTTCGTGATTTAGTTGAATAAAAGTTTAGTATGATCTATTTTTGAGTGCTAGTTTTGTTATCTATCTATGTAATCAAGTTGAGAGTTATATAATAAAGAGTAGTTTGAGTTTTTGCTTCTTTACTTTTATGTTTCAATCCTAGCAATGAAAGTAATGAAAAAGCTCATATGCTAATCTTATGGGAAGTAATGACATCACATAAAGAAAAGTGTAAGTGGTAAAATTTATTGAAAGTAGACAAACATAGCATTGGTCAATGATGCAATTCATGAAAGAATTAATAAGGGAAGAGAAGATTCACATGCAAATACACTATCTTCGACACCTTTTATGATTGTGATCCCCCATTAAGTATTTTATGCCAAATTGTTGACGTTGGACAAGGAAGACAACGTAATGAATTATGTTTACTTAAATTCACATAGAAATTATATTGTCATGGATCCTCTAACATGTGGTGCCTAAAAATCCACACCAAGTAGAGATACTACTTGTGCATCCAAAAACCTTGAACCCAGTTTCATGCCATAAGAGTCCACTATACCTACCTATGGATTGAATAAGATCCTTCAAGTAAGTTGTCATCGGTGCATAAGCCAATAAAAATTGCTTCTAAATATGTACGATCTTTTATTATAAGGGGAAATAAGCATTGTACGAACTTGTGATGGTAAAGAAAGAAAAGCGACAGACTGCATAATAAAGGTTGCTATCACAAGGGACAATATACCGTGATGTTCCTTTGCACTAAGAGTTTGCGCATCCAAAATAAAAAGTGCATGATAACCTGTGCTTCCCTTTGCGAAGGGCCTATATTTTACTTTTATGTTTTACTTTTTATGCAAGAGTCAATAGTGTTCTCCTCTATTCCTTTTTATTTTTCTCTTTTGCAAGCATCATATGGTGGGGAAAGATCTAGGCATATATATCCAGTTGGATATGAGTGATTATGAGTTATTATTGTTGACATCACCCTTGAGGTGAATAAGTTGGGAGGCGAAACTATAAGCCCCTATCTTTCTATGTTTCTGGCTGAAACTTTTTGCTCCATATATATGTTGTGAGTGTTAGCAGTCATAGAAGACTAAATGATGGTTGAGTATGGGGACTTGCTAAACAAAAAGCTCCGACATGAGACTCTTCCTTAAAAGATGAATTCCAATTGCATTGTTGACTAAGAACATAGTTTGTTAGTTTTCAACAAAGTTTATGCCTTGTACTTTGATGTTGTGATGAATTGTCACTTGCTCGTGAGAAGTTTCATGATAATTTTTATTGCTGCTATAATATCATTCATAATGCTACTGTGTCCATATTTTGTTTTTATCGACACCTCTCTCTCTCTAAACATGTGGACATGATCATCGATATCGGCTTTCGCTTGAGGACAAGAGAGGTCTAAGCTTGGGGGAATTGATACGTCCATTTTGCACCATGATTTCTTACTGTTATTTATAGTGTTTTTAATCAATATAACACTTTATGGAGTAATTCTAATGCCTTTTCTCTCTTAATATGCAGGATTTACATGAAAAGGGAGATTGCCGGCAACTGGAATTATGGACCTGAAAAGGCTATGTCAGAGATACCTATTCTACACATCGCCAAATGAGCTAAAATTTCATGGAGATCTATTTTGGAATAAATAAAAAATATTAGAGAAAAGAAGTACACGAGGGGCCCACTCAGGCACCCACGAGGCACCGAGGTGCACCCACCCCTCAAGGCGCGCCCTGGTGGCTTGTTGGGCCCCTGGCCAGCCTCCGGTGCCCATCTTCTAGTATATAAGCCCATTTTCCCTAGAAAAAACAAAGAGTGGACTTTCGGGACGGAGTGCCGCCGTCTCGAGGCGGAAATTGGGCAGGAGCACTTTTGCACTCTGGTGGAGCGATTCCGCAGGGGATACTTCCCTCCGCGAGGGGGAAATCGAAGCCATCGTCATCACCAACAACCCTCTCATCAACATATTCACCAGCACCATCTCATCTCAAACCCTAATTCATCTCTTTTATTCAATGTTTGTATCAAAACCAGATTGGTACCTGTGGGTTGCTAGTAGTGTTGATTACATCTTGTAGTTGATGCTAGTTGGTTTATTCGGTGGAAGATTATATGTTCAGATCGATTATGCTATTCAGTACCCCTCTGATCTTGCACATGAATATGAGTGAGTAGTTGCTTTTGTTCTTGAGGACATGGGAGAAGTCTTGTCATCAGTAATCATGTGAATTTTGTATTCGTTCGATATTTTAAGGACGTGTATGTTGTGATTCCCTTAGTGGTATTATGTGAATGTCGACTACATGACACTTCACCATCTTTGGGCCTAAGGGAATGCATTGTGGAGTAGTAATTAGATGATGGGTTGCTAGAGTGACATAAGCTTAAACCCTAGTTTATGCGTTGTTCCGTAAGGGGCTGATTTGGATCCATATGTTTAATGGTATGGTTAGATTTATCTTAATTCTTCTTTCGAAGTTGTGGATGTTTGGGAGAGGGGGTAATCATAAGTGGGAGGCTTGTTCAAGTAAGAATGGCACCCAAGCACCAGTCCATCCACATATCAAATTATCAAAGTAGCGAACGCAAATCAAACAAACATGATGAAAGTGGCTAGATGAAATTCCCGTGTGTCCTCAAGAATGTTTAACTTGCTATAAGAGAAAATTCCAGCCTGTCCTTTGCTACAAAAAGGATTGGGCTACCTTGCTGCACCTTTGTTACCGTTACTACAATTTGCTCGTTACAAATTACCTTACTATCAAACTATCTGTTACCGACAATTTCAGTGCCTGCAGAAAATACTTTGCTGAAAACCGCTTGTCATTTCCTTCTGCTCCTCATTGGGTTCGACACTCTTACTTATCTAAAGGACTACGATTGATCCCCTATACTTGTGGGTCATCAGCCCCATGTCAAACCACACAAACACAGGAGTCGGTTTTTACGCCTCCACGGCAGCCCGACCATGAGAACTTCTCATGCGTGTACTATTGTATTCGCTCTCTATGCTCGTCGATAACACCAGCCGAACGGTAAAGGGATCCTCGCCAGATCCATAGATCATCGTACTCCGACATCTTTGGCGTGCCAAGTAGGGGGATCGCTTGTGCGGATCCACTCCAGCAATCTTCGTGCAAGTTTCGCCATATTCTTCATCCATGGCGCCGAAGAAGCAGAGCGCGTCGGTGGGTGCACCGTCAGGCTCCAAGCTGCCGGTCCAGACACCCTCGGCGAGCAGGACTGGCGGTGAGCGCTCTCCACACCCTTTTGGCGGAAAGAGTCATACACACTCCATCGGAAGCCAAGCCCCGCGTGTCACTACGTCGAGAGGCGGCGCTACAGTCCACAAGGTCGCTACGGCTACATCCAAGGACGACGCCGCGGGTCCAAGAATGACGGATGATAGAGGCGAGGGTGTCCCGATCTTTCGATGAGATGATATCTATCGTTTTTGGTGGAGTAGACTTTGACGATTCGACTACGAACGTGCGAGGACGTCGCGCCTTAGCAATCGCTAAACCAACTCCGAGAGGTTATTGACCACGCCGGAGCACAATCAACCTGACCCCGAGGGTCTATCTCCTGCAAGCAAACGAAGAACAAGCAAGAAACTAAGATTTGCAATCTGGATATTGCGAATATAAGATGAAAGCTTTATTGATCGAGGTGGGGTTCTGTGACGTCTTGGTCTGGTCGTTGAACACAAACAAAGTACGCGAAGTTGCAGCTATGGCGAACTTTTAATCTAAACAAAACCCAAAGTCTAAACGGAGCCCTAAGGGCTGTATATATGGAGGAAGAGGGGGGGATTTCGTGGCCCTTGAAGGAGGGGTCCGAAACCAACCCTATCTCTTGTTTCCCCACACATACGGACTCTAAAAATAGCCTATACTCAAGTATTTCGAAATTACATGGGCCTGGCCCAATAATAAGGTGACGCAGCACCTATAATAGCCTCTGGATGAAATTTATGAACTGGCATCTTGTATATTTCGTCCAAGGCTTCCTGCACTCCTTATGGTGGCTTCAAAGTCCTGAAATCATCACTTGTAACTCCGTTCTTGTTCCCCTTGCGCATGCCATCATCTCCATGCTTGAACTTGCTCCAAGGTTCCTCTTTCTTGTCCAAGCTAGGCCCTTCATTTGTAAGCAAAACAAATGTATCCAATTTAGGCAGCATCATATTCTCATGAACATTAGAATCATTACCAAGAAACGAAAGTACCTGATAATTTAATTGGCGTGCGCGAGCTCTAGTAATTGGTCCAGTATGTATAGCAGCAGGGGCTGTGGGTGTAACAATGGTATTGATGTCCTCATCATCCTCCCCTTCTTGAAATGAAGTCGTCCTCGACGGAAGCTCATCTTCCTCACCCAAATAAGGCTTCAAATCTGCAATGTTAAAAGTGGGACTAACCCCAAAATCTGCAGGCAGCTCAAGTTTATATGCGTTATCATTTATTTTCTCTAACACCTTAAAAGGACCATCACCACGTGGCATTAGCTTTGATTTGCGCAAATCAGGAAATCTATCCTTACGCAAATGTAACCAAACAAGATCTCCAGGTGCAAACACAACATGTTTTCTACCCTTATCTCCAGCAAGTTTATATTTAGCATTCATACGCTCAATGTTCTCCTTAGTTAACTCATGCATTTTTAAGATCAATTCAGCACGTTGTTTAGCATCAAAATTAACCTTCTCCGAAGATGGAAGAGGCAACAAATCAATAGGTGCACGAGGTAGGAAACCATATACAATTTCAAAAGGGCACATCTTAGTAGTAGAATGCAACGAACGATTATAAGCAAATTCAATATGAGGCAAGCATTCTTCCCACATTTTCTTGTTATTCTTCAAAACAGCCCTAAGCATAGTAGACAAAGTTCTATTGACTACTTCAGTTTGTCCATCAGTTTGGGGGTGACAAGTAGTACTAAAAAGCAGTTTAGTCACCAACTTAGCCCATAAACATCTCCAAAAGTGGCTAAGAAATTTGGTATCACGATCTGAAACAATAGTATTTGGCACACCATGCAAGCGAATAATTTCACGAAAGAACAAATCAGCAACATTAGCAGCATCATCGCTTTTATGACATGGTATAAAGTGTGCCATTTTCGAGAACCTATCCACGACAACAAATATGCTATCCCTCCCCTTCTTTGTTCGAGGTAAACCCAAAACAAAGTCCATAGATATATCCTCCCATGGAACACTAGGTACAGGCAACGGCATATATAAACCATGAGGATTGAGTCGTGACTTAGCTTTTTGACATGTAGTGCAGCGAGCAACAAAGCACTCAACATCCCGTCTCATCTTTGGCCAAAAGAAATGTGTAGCAAGTACATCCTCCGTCTTCTTTACGCCAAAGTGTCCCATTAATCCTCCTCCATGCGCCTCCTGCAACAACAAAAGACGAACGGAGCTAGCTGGAATGCATAGCTTGTTAGCACGAAACACAAATCCATCGTTAACGACGAACTTGTTCCATGTTCTCCCTTCTTTACAATTCTGCAATACATCTTTAAATTCAGCATCATGCACATATTAATAGAGGCGAGGGTGTCCCGATCTTTCGATGAGATGATAGCTATCGTTTTTGGTGGAGTAGACTTTGACGATCCGACTACGAACGTGCGAGGACGTCGCGCCTTAGCAATCGCTAAACCAACTCCGAGAGGTTATTGACCACGCCGGAGCACAATCAACCTGACCACGAGGGTCTATCTCCTGCAAGCAAACGAAGAACAAGCAAGAAACTAAGATTTGCAATCTGGATATTGCGAATATAAGATGAAAGCTTTATTGATCAAGGTGGGGTTCTGTGACGTCTTGGTCTGGTCGTTGAACACAAACGAAGTACGCG
Organism: Thinopyrum elongatum; assembly: GCA_011799875.1. NCBI lineage: Eukaryota > Viridiplantae > Streptophyta > Magnoliopsida > Poales > Poaceae > Thinopyrum > Thinopyrum elongatum. Next base: position 776,286 of record JAAAXO010000625.1, on the reverse strand, counting down.
AAGTTGCAGCTATGGCGAACTTTTAATCTAAACAAAACCCAAAGTCTAAACGGTGCCCTAAGGGCTGTATATATGGAGGAAGAGGAGGGGATTTCGTGGCCCTTGAAGGAGGGGTCCGAAACCAACCCTATCTCTTGTTTCCCCATACATACGGACTCTAAAAACAGCCTATACTCAAGTATTTCGAAACTACATGGGCCTGGCCCAATAATAAGGTGACGCAGCACCTATAATAGCCTCTGGACAAAATTTATGAAGTGGCATCTTGTATATTTCGTCCAAGGCTTCCTGCACTCATTATGGTGGCTTCAAAGTCCTGAAATCATCACTTGTAACTCCGTTCTTGTTCCCCTTGCGCATGCCATCATCTCCATGCTTGAACTTGCTCCAAGGTTCCTCTTTCTTGTCCAAGCTAGGCCCTTCATTTGTAAGCAAAACAAATGTATCCAATTTAGGCAGCATCATATTCTCATGAACATTAGAATCATTACCAAGAAACGAAAGTACCTGATAATTTAATTGGCGTGCGCGAGCTCTAGTAATTGGTCCAGTATGTATAGCAGCAGGGGCTGTGGGTGTAACAATGGTATTGATGTCCTCATCATCCTCCCCTTCTTGAAATGAAGTCGTCCTCGACGGAAGCTCATCTTCCTCACCCAAATAAGGCTTCAGATCTGCAATGTTAAAAGTGGGACTAACCCCAAAATCTGCAGGCAGCTCAAGTTTGTATGCATTATCATTTATTTTCTCTAACACCTTAAAAGGACCATCAGCACGTGGCCTTAGCTTTGATTTGCGCAAATCAGGAAATCTATCCTTACGCAAATGTAACCAAACAAGATCTCCAGGTGCAAACACAACATGTTTTCTACCCTTATCTCCAGCAAGTTTATATTTAGCATTCATACGCTCAATGTTCTCCTTAGTTAACTCATGCATTTTTAAGATCAATTCAGCACGTTGTTTAGCATCAAAATTAACCTTCTCCGAAGATGGAAGAGGCAACAAATCAATTGGTGCACGAGGAAGGAAACCATACACAATTTCAAAAGGACACATCTTAGTAGTAGAATGCAATGAACGATTATAAGCAAATTCAATATGAGGCAAGCATTCTTCCCACATTTTCTTGTTATTCTTCAAAACAGCCCTAAGCATAGTAGACAATGTTCTATTGACTACTTCAGTTTGTCCATCAGTTTGGGGGTGACATGTAGTACTAACAAGCAGTTTAGTCCCCAACTTAGCCCATAAACATCTCCAAAAGTGGCTAAGAAATTTAGTATCACGATCTGAAACAATAGTATTTGGCACACCATGCAAGCGTATAATTTCACGAAAGAACAAATCAGCAACATTAACAGCATCATCGCTTTTATGACATGGTATAAAGTGTGCCATTTTCGAGAACCTATCCACGACAACAAATATGCTATCCCTCCCCTTCTTTGTTCGAGGTAAACCTAAAACAAAGTCCATAGATATATCCTCCCAAGGAACACTAGGTACAGGCAAAGGCATATATAAACCATGAGGATTGAGTCGTGACTTAGCTTTTTGACATGTAGTGCAGCGAGCAACAAAGCGCTCAACATCCCGTCTCATCTTTGGCCAAAAGAAATGTGTAGCAAGTACATCCTCCGTCTTCTTTACGCCAAAGTGCCCCATTAATCCTCCTCCATGCGCCTCCTGCAACAACAAAAGACGAACGGAGCAAGCTGGAATGCATAGCTTGTTAGCACGAAACACAAATCCATCGTTAACGACGAACTTGTTCCATGTTCTCCCTTCTTTACAATTCTGCAATACATCTTTAAATTCAGCATCATGCACATATTGATCTTTGATGGTCTCCAAACCAAATATTTTAAAGTCAAGTTGTGAAAGCATAGTATAACAACGAGACAATGCATCAGCAATAACATTTTCTTTACCCTTCTTGTGTTTAATGACATAAGGGAAAGTCTCAATGAATTCAACCCATTTAGCATGTCTACGGTTCAGTTTGGCTTGACTTTTAATATTTTTCAAAGATTCATGATCAGAATGAATAACAAATTCTTTGGGCCATAAATAATGTTGCCATGTTTTCAAAGTCCGAACAAGAGCATATAATTCCTTATCATAAGTAGAGTAATTCAGACTAGGCCCACTCAATTTTTCAGAAAAGTATGCAACAGGTTTGCCATCTTGTAATAACACACCTCCTAATCCAATTCCACTAGCATCACATTCAAGCTCAAAAGTCTTATTAAAATCAGGAAGTTGGAGTAAAGGAGCATGTGTTAACTTATCTTTCAACACCGTGAAGGCTTCTTCCTGTGCGGTACCCCAAACAAAAGGCACATCCTTCTTTGTAAGCTCGTTGAGAGGTGCAGCAATGGTACTGAAATCTCTCACAAAACGCCTATAGAAACTAGCGAGGCCAAGGAAACTCCTCACTTGTGTGACCGTTTTGGGCTGCGGCCAACTCTCAATAGCTTCAATCTTGGCTTTATCAACTTCAATTCCCTGTGGAGTAACAACATAGCCAAGAAAAGATACTCGGTCGGTGCAAAAGGTGCACTTCCCAAGGTTACCAAACAAACGTGCATCACGTAGAGCAATAAAAACAACACGTAAATGTTCCAAATGTTCCTCCAAAGATCTGCTATAAATCAATATATCATCAAAGTAAACTACCACAAATCATCCAATGAAAGCACGTAAAACTTCGTTCATTAATCTCATGAAAGTACTAGGCGCATTAGTTAACCCAAAAGGCATGACTAACCACTCATATAAACCGAACTTAGTTTTAAATGCTGTTTTCCATTCATCTCCCAATTTCATACGAATTTGATGGTATCCACTACGCAAATCAACTTTGGAGAATACTGTAGAGCCACTCAATTCATCAAGCATATCATCTAGCCTAGGAAAAGGATGACGATAACGAATAGTAATATTATTAATGCCTCTACAATCAACACACATACGCGACGTACCATCCTTTTTTGGCACTAGTATAATAGGAACAGCACAAGGACTAAGAGATTCGCGTATATAACCTTTGTCGAGCAGCTCCTGTACTTGACGCATAATCTCCTTCGTCTCCTCTGGATTGGTACGGTATGGCGCACGGTTTGGCAACGAAGCACCGGGAATTAAGTCAATCTGATGCTCAATCCCGCGAATAGGTGGTAATCCCGGTGGCACGTCTTGTGGAAAGACGTCAGCGAACTCCTGCAAAATGTTAGTGACCGCAGGAGGCAAAGAGGAAGGCACGTCCTCGAATGAAAATAACGCCTCTTTGCACACAAAAGCATAGCAAACAGAATTGCTGAAATCTAGCTCATCAATATCAGATTTGGTGGCAAGTAAGCATGCACTTTTCAATTTAATTTCAGAAGCAACACAAGATGGTTTATTATTAGGCTTCATTTGTTGCTCAAATTCTTTTGCCACAATCTGATTTTCACTCTTATTTTTCTCCTGCTTTGCTTTACTAGCTCTATTAATATCATCTTTCAAAATAGAATCAGGAGTCATAGGAAGCAAAGTAATATGTTTATCCTTATGAACAAGAGTATACTGATTGTTTCTACCATGGTGTACAGAATTTTTATCAAATTGCCATGGTCTACCAAGTAATAATGAACATGCTTGCATGGGTACCACATCACAATCAACATAATCAGCATATGTAGAGATACTAAAATGCACACGAACAGTACGTGTTACCTTAACCTTGCCGCTGTTGTTGAACCATTGGATATAGTAAGGATGTGGATGTGGTCTTGTGGTGAGAGATAGCTTCTCCACCATCTTCATGCTAGCCAAGTTGTTGCAGCTCCCTCCATCTATGATGACGCAAACAGAACGTTCCTTCACAACTCCCTTTGTATGGAACAAATTATGCCTCTGATTTTGCTCAGCTTGTGTGACCTGCACACTCAAAACACGTTGAGCAACTAAACATTCATACCTGTCAGCGTCTTCAGGAGCCATGTATTGCGTCTCATGATCAGAATCATCTCCACCGTGTTCTTCACTTGTAATAAGAGCCAAAGTCTCCTCATCATAATCACTAGCGGACTCATACCCACCATCCTCAGTAGCAATCATAACACGCGGAGATTGGCATTCTCTCGCATAATGACCTCTTCCCTTACAACGACGACAAATAATATCATGTGTGTGCCCTGTTGATGCCATAGATGAAGAAGAGCTCTGGGCAGGCCCAGAAGGTGTTCTGATAGAGGCGAGGGTGTCCCGATCTTTCGATGAGATGATATCTATCGTTTTTGGTGGAGTAGACTTTGACGATCCGACTACGAACGTGCGAGGACGTCGCGCCTTAGCAATCGCTAAACCAACTCCGAGAGGTTATTGACCACACCGGAGCACAATCAACCTGACCCCGAGGGTCTATCTCCTGCAAGCAAACGAAGAACAAGAAAGAAACTAAGATTTGCAATCTGGATATTGCGAATATAAGATGAAAGCTTTATTGATCGAGGTGGGGTTCTGTGACGTCTTGGTCTGGTCGTTGAACACAAACGAAGTACGCGAAGTTGCAGCTATGGCGAACTTTTAATCTAACCAAAACCCAAAGTCTAAACGGTGCCCTAAGGGCTGTATATATGGAGGAAGAGGGGGGGGGGGTGATTTCGTGGCCCTTGAAGAAGGGGTCCGAAACCAACCCTATCTCTTGTTTCCCCACACATACGGACTCTAAAAATAGCCTATACTCAAGTATTTCGAAATTACATGGGCCTGGCCCAATAATAAGGTGATGCAGCACCTATAATAGCCTCTGGACGAAATTTATGAAGTGGCATCTTGTATATTTCGTCCAAGGCTTCCTGCACTCCTTATGGTGGCTTCAAAGTCCTGAAATCATCACTTGTAACTCCGTTCTTGTTCCCCTTGCGCATGCCATCATCTCCATGCTTGAACTTGCTCCAAGGTTCCTCTTTCTTGTCCAAGCTAGGCCCTTCATTTGTAAGCAAAACAAATGTATCCAATTTAGGCAGCATCATATTCTCATGAACATTAGAATCATTACCAAGAAACGAAAGTACCTGATAATTTAATTGGCGTGCGCGAGCTCTAGTAATTGGTCCAGTATGTATAGCAGCAGGGGCTGTGGGTGTAACAATGGTATTGATGTCCTCATCATCCTCCCCTTCTTGAAATGAAGTCGTCCTCGACGGAAGCTCATCTTCCTCACCCAAATAAGGCTTCAGATCTGCAATGTTAAAAGTGGGACTAACCCCAAAATCTGCAGGCAGCTCAAGTTTGTATGCATTATCATTTATTTTCTCTAACACCTTAAAAGGACCATCAGCACGTGGCCTTAGCTTTGATTTGCGCAAATCAGGAAATCTATCCTTACGCAAATGTAACCAAACAAGATCTCCAGGTGCAAACACAACATGTTTTCTACCCTTATCTCCAGCAAGTTTATATTTAGCATTCATACGCTCAATGTTCTCCTTAGTTAACTCATGCATTTTTAAGATCAATTCAGCACGTTGTTTAGCATCAAAATTAACCTTCTCCGAAGATGGAAGAGGCAACAAATCAATTGGTGCACGAGGAAGGAAACCATACACAATTTCAAAAGGACACATCTTAGTAGTAGAATGCAATGAACGATTATAAGCAAATTCAATATGAGGCAAGCATTCTTCCCACATTTTCTTGTTATTCTTCAAAACAGCCCTAAGCATAGTAGACAATGTTCTATTGACTACTTCAGTTTGTCCATCAGTTTGGGGGTGACATGTAGTACTAAAAAGCAGTTTAGTACCCAACTTAGCCCATAAACATCTCCAAAAGTGGCTAAGAAATTTAGTATCACGATCTGAAACAATAGTATTTGGCACACCATGCAAGCGTATAATTTCACGAAAGAACAAATCAGCAACATTAACAGCATCATCGCTTTTATGACATGGTATAATATTCTCTGGACGAAATTTATGAAATGACATCTTGTATATTTCGTCCAAGGCTTCCTGCACTCATTATGGTGGCTTCAAAGTCCTGAAATCATCACTTGTAACTCCGTTCTTGTTCCCCTTGTGCATGCCATCATCTCCATGCTTGAAATTGCTCCAAGGTTCCTCTTTCTTGTCCAAGCTAGGCCCTTCATTTGTAAGCAAAACAAATGTATCCAATTTAGGCAGCATCATATTCTCATGAACTTTAGAATCATTACCAAGAAACGAAAGTACCTGATATTTTAATTGACGTGCGCGAGCTCTAGTAATTGGTCCAGTATGTATAGAAGTAGGGGCTGTGGGTGTAACAATGGTATTGATGTCCTCATCATCCTCCCCTTCTTGAAATGAAGTCGTCCTCGACGGAAGCTCATCTTCCTCACCCAAATAAGGCTTCAGATCTGCAATGTTAAAAGTGGGACTAACCCCAAAATCTGCAGGCAGCTCAAGTTTATATGCATTATCATTTATTTTCTCTAACACCTTAAAAGGACCATCAGCACGTGGCATTAGCTTTGATTTGCGCAAATCAGGAAATCTAACCTTACGCAAATGTAACCAAACAAGATCTCCAGGTGCAAACACAACATGTTTTCTACCCTTATCTCCAGCAAGTTTATATTTAGCATTCATACGCTCAATGTTCTCCTTAGTTAACTCATGCATTTTTAAGATCAATTCAGCACGTTGTTTAGCATCAAAATTAACCTTCTCCGAAGATGGAAGAGGCAACAAATCAATTGGTGCACGAGGAAGGAAACCATACACAATTTCAAAAGGACACATCTTAGTAGTAGAATGCAACGAACGATTATAAGCAAATTCAATATGAGGCAAGCATTCTTCCCACATTTTCTTGTTATTCTTCAAAACAGCCCTAAGCATAGTAGACAAAGTTCTATTGACTACTTCAGTTTGTCCATCAGTTTGGGGGTGACAAGTAGTACTAAAAAGCAGTTTAGTCCCCAACTTAGCCCATAAACATCTCCAAAAGTGGCTAAGAAATTTGGTATCACGATCTGAAACAATAGTATTTGGCACACCATGCAAGCGAATAATTTCACGAAAGAACAAATCAGCAACATTAGCAGCATCATCGCTTTTATGACATGGTATAAAGTGTGCCATTTTCAAGAACCTATCCACGACAACAAATATGCTATCCCTCCCCTTCTTTGTTCGAGGTAAACGCAAAACAAAGTCCATAGATATATCCTCCCATGGAACACTAGGTACAGGCAAAGGCATATATAAACCATGACGATTGAGTCGTGACTTAGCTTTTTGACATGTAGTGCAGCGAGCAACAAAGCGCTCAACATCCCGTCTCATCTTTGGCCAAAAGAAATGTGTAGCAAGTACATCCTCCGTCTTCTTTACGCCAAAGTGTCCCATTAATCCTCCTCCATGCGCCTCCTGCAACAACAAAAGACGAACGGAGCTAGCTGGAATGCATAGCTTGTTAGCACGAAACACAAATCCATCGTTAACGACGAACTTGTTCCATGTTCTCCCTTCTTTACAATTCTGCAATACATCTTTAAATTCAGCATCATGCACATATTGATCTTTGATGGTCACCAAACCAAATATTTTAAAGTCAAGTTGTGAAAGCATAGTATAACGACGAGACAATGCATCAGCAATAACATTTTCTTTACCCTTCTTGTGTTTAATGACATAAAGGAAAGTCTCAATGAATTCAACCCATTTAGCATGTCTACGGTTCAGTTTGGCTTGACTTTTAATATGTTTCAAAGATTCATGATCAGAATGAATAACAAATTCTTTGGGCCATAAATAATGTTGCCATGTTTCCAAAGTCCGAACAAGAGCATATAATTCCATATCATAAGTAGAGTAACTCAGACTAGGCCCACTCAATTTTTCAGAAAAGTATGCAACAGGTTTGCCATCTTGTAATAACACACCTCCTAATCCAATTCCACTAGCATCACATTCAAGCTCAAAAGTCTTATTAAAATCAGGAAGTTGGAGTAAAGGAGCATGTGTTAACTTATCTTTCAACACCGTGAAGGCTTCTTCCTGTGCGGTACCCCAAACAAAAAGCACATCCTTCTTTGTAAGCTCGTTGAGAGGTGCAGCAATGGTACTGAAATCTCTCACAAATCGCCTATAGAAACCAGCGAGGCCAAGGAAACTCCTCACTTGTGTGACCGTTTTGGGCTGCGGCCAACTCTCAATAGCTTCAATCTTGGCTTTATCAACTTCAATTCCCTGTGGAGTAACAACATAGCCAAGAAAAGATACTCGGTCGGTGCAAAAGGTGCACTTCCCAAGGTTACCAAACAAACGTGCATCACGTAGAGCAATAAAAACAACAAGTAAATGTTCCAAATGTTCCTCCAAAGATCTGCTATAAATCAATATATCATCAAAGTAAACTACCACAAATCGTCCAATGAAAGCACGTAAAACTTCGTTCATTAATCTCATGAAAGTACTAGGTGCATTAGTTAACCCAAAAGGCATGACTAACCACTCATATAAACCGAACTTAGTTTTAAATGCTGTTTTCCATTCATCTCCCAATTTCATACGAATTTGATGGTATCCACTACGCAAATCAACTTTGGAGAATATTGTAGAGCCACTCAATTCATCAAGCATATCATCTAGCCTAGGAATAGGATGACGATAACAAATAGTAATATTATTAATGCCTCTACAATCAACACACATACGCGACGTACCATCCTTTTTTGGCACTAGTATAATAGGAACAGCACAAGGACTAAGAGATTCGCGTATATAACCTTTGTCGAGCAGCTCCTGTACTTGACGCATAATCTCCTTCGTCTCCTCTGGATTGGTACGGTATGGCGCACGGTTTGGCAACGAAGCACCGGGAATTAAGTCAATCTGATGCTCAATCCCGCGAATAGGTGGTAATCCCGGTGGCACGTCTTGTGGAAAGACGTCAGCGAACTCCTGCAAAATGTTAGTGACCGCAGGAGGCAAAGAGGAAGGCATGTCCTCGAATGAAAATAACGCCTCTTTGCACACAAAAGCATAGCAAACAGAATTGCTGAAATCTAGCTCATCAATATCAGATTTGATGGCAAGTAAGCATGCACTTTTCAATTTAATTTCAGAAGCAACACTAGATGGTTTATTATTAGGCTTCATTTGTTGCTCAAATTCTTTTGCCACAATCTGATTTTCACTCTTATTTTTCTCCTGCTTTGCTTTACTAGCTCTATTAATATCATCTTTCAAAATAGAATCAGGAGTCATAGGAAGCAAAGTAATATGTTTATCCTTATGAACAAGAGTATACTGATTGTTTCTACCATGGTGTACAGAATTTTTATCAAATTGCCATGGTCTACAAAGTAATAATGAACATGCTTGCATGGGTACCACATCACAATCAACATAATCAGCATATGTAGAGATACTAAAATGCACACGAACAGTACGTGTTACCTTAACCTTGCCGCTGTTGTTGAACCATTGGATATAGTAAGGATGTGGATGTGGTCTTGTGGTGAGAGATAGCTTCTCCACCATCTCCATGCTAGCCAAGTTGTTGCAGCTCCCTCCATCTATGATGACGCGAACAGAACGTTCCTTCACAACTCCCTTTGTATGGAACAAATTATGCCTCTGATCTTGCTCAGCTTGTGTGACCTGCACACTCAAAACACGTTGAGCAACTAAACATTCATACCTGTCAGCGTCTTCAGGAGCCATGTATTGCGTCTCATGATCAGAATCATCTCCACCGTGTTCTTCACTTGTAATAAGAGCCAAAGTCTCCTCATCATAGTCACTAGCGGACTCATACCCACCATCCTCAGTAGCAATCATAACACGCGGAGATTGGCATTCTCTCGCATAATGACCTCTACCCTTACAACGACGACAAATAATATCATGTGTGTGCCCTGTTGATGCCATAGATGAAGAAGAGCTCTGGGCAGGCCCAGAAGGTGTACTCTTGGCAGATGGTGGTGGTGGTGCCTGTTTTCTTATATCTCGGTTGGAATTGGCGGCTGAAGTCAGTGGTGCCGCAGTTGGACGTGTGGGAGTAGAGGAGGCACGCGGTGTCCATGATGAAGATCGACCTGCAGAAAAATTAGTTCGCGCCAATGCCTGTCGATCCTGCACTTCACGTTCAGCTTTACAAGCAAGATGGAATAAACGAGTGATATTATTATACTCCTTATACTCTAGAATGGTCTGAATCTCTCTATTTAATCCCCCCATGAAACGTGCAAGCATAGCTTCATTCTCCTCAACAATACCACATCTAATCATGCCAGTTTGTAATTCCTGATAATATTCTTCTACAGAATTTTTTCCTTGTCTTAAGCGCTGCAATTTTTGAAGTAATTCACGTTGATAATATGGTGGAACCCAACGAGTACGCATAGCAGTTTTCAAAGCAGCCCACGTAGCTGGAATAGGATATAATCTACAATGTTCAGACCACCATACACATGCAAAACTAGTGAAAGCACAAACAGCAGCAGCAACACGTCGTTCCTCGGGATATTGTAAACATGTAAAACGTTGTTCAATTTCTAACTCCCAAGTAAGATATATATCAGGAACATATCTACCCTCGAATGGTGGAATATTCAATTTTAATTTAGGAAGATGGTCATGATCTCGTACCTGAAGTGGTGGTGCAGGCCTACCATTGCGATTATTTGCATGTGGACGACCTGGTGCTGGTGGTTGCACGTAGTTATGATTTTGATCAACCTCATCCTCATAATCGCCCGCGTAATCATCCTCCTCCTCGGCACCAGCAGCAGCAGGAGCAGGAGCCAAAGAAGCATCAACAGTAGGTACAGCAGCACCAGAAGTTTGGCCATCCTCAAGAGGAACACGCTTCGCTCGTCCGAACTGATTTGGAAGGGGGCGTTGTTGTTGTCGTTGCAGAGGTGCGACAGGTGCAGCCGGTGGTGGTTGGGGAAGACGCGTGAGCAATTCATTAAACTTGTTATCCAGCTTTGTCTCGAACGACGATGCTCAATCCCGCGAATAGGTGGTAATCCCGGTGGCACGTCTTGTGGAAAGACGTCAGCGAACTCCTGCAAAATGTTAGTGACCGCAGGAGGCAAAGAGGAAGGCACGTCCTCGAATGAAAATAACGCCTCTTTGCACACAAAAGCATAGCAAACAGAATTGCTGAAATCTAGATCATCAATATCAGATTTGGTGGCAAGTAAGCATGCACTTTTCAATTTAATTTCAGAAGCAACACTAGATGGTTTATTATTAGGCTTCATTTGTTGCTCAAATTCTTTTGCCACAATCTGATTTTCACTCTTATTTTTCTCCTGTTTTGCTTTACTAGCTCTATTAATATCATCTTTCAAAATTGAATCAGGAGTCATAGGAAGCAAAGTAATATGTTTATCCTTATGAACAAGAGTATACTGATATTTTCTACCATGGTGTACAGAATTTTTATCAAATTGCCATGGTCTACCAAGTAATAATGAACATGCTTGCATGGGTACCACATCACAATCAACATAATCAGCATATGTAGAGATACTAAAATGCACACGAACAGTACGTGTTACCTTAACCTTGCCGCTGTTGTTGAACCATTGGATATAGTAAGGATGTGGATGTGGTCTTGTGGTGAGAGATAGCTTCTCCACCATCTCCATGCTAGCCAAGTTGTTGCAGCTCCCTCCATCTATGATGACGCGAACAGAACGTTCCTTCACAACTCCCTTTGTATGGAACAAATTATGCCTCTGATTTTGCTCAGCTTGTGTGACCTGCACACTCAAAACACGTTGAGCAACTAAACATTCATACCTGTCAGCGTCTTCAGGAGCCATGTATTGCGTCTCATGATCAGAATCATCTCCACCGTGTTCTTCACTTGTAATAAGAGCCAAAGTCTCCTCATCATAATCACTAGCGGACTCATACCCACCATCCTCAGTAGCAATCATAACACGCGGAGATTGGCATTCTCTCGCATAATGACCTCTTCCCTTACAACGACGACAAATAATATCATGTGTGTGCCCTGTTGATGCCATAGATGAAGAAGAGCTCTGGGCAGGCCCAGAAGGTGTTCTGATAGAGGCGAGGGTGTCCCGATCTTTCGATGAGATGATATCTATCATTTTTGGTGGAGTAGACTTTGACGATCCGACTACGAACGTGCGAGGACGTCGCGCCTTAGCAATCACTAAACCAACTCCGAGAGGTTATTGACCACACCGGAGCACAATCAACCTGACCCCGAGGGTCTATCTCCTGCAAGCAAACGAAGAACAAGCAAGAAACTAAGATTTGCAATCTGGATATTGCCAATATAAGATGAAAGCTTTATTGATCGAGGTGGGGTTCTGTGACGTCTTGGTCTGGTCGTTGAACACAAACGAAGTACGCGAAGTTGCAGCTATGGCGAACTTTTAATCTAAACAAAACCCAAATTCTAAACGGTGCCCTAAGGGCTGTATATATGGAGGAAGAAGGGGGGGGGGGGATTTCGTGGCCCTTGAAGGAGGGGTCCGAAACCAACCCTATCTCTTGTTTCCCCACACATACGGACTCTAAAAATAGCCTATACTCAAGTATTTCGAAATTACATGGGCCTGGCCCAATAATAAGGTGACGCAGCACCAATAATAGCCTCTGGACGAAATTTATGAAGTGGCATCTTGTATATTTCGTCCAAGGCTTCCTGCACTCCTTATGGTGGCTTCAAAGTCCTGAAATCATCACTTGTAACTCCGTTCTTGTTCCCCTTGCGCATGCCATCATCTCCATGCTTGAACTTGCTCCAAGGTTCCTCTTTCTTGTCCAAGCTAGGCCCTTCATTTGTAAGCAAAACAAATGTATCCAATTTAGGCAGCATCATATTCTCATGAACATTAGAATCATTACCAAGAAACGAAAGTACCTGATAATTTAATTGGCGTGCGCGAGCTCTAGTAATTGGTCCAGTATGTATAGCAGCAGGGGCTGTGGGTGTAACAATGGTACTGATGTCCTCATCATCCTCCCCTTCTTGAAATGAAGTCGTCCTCGACGGAAGCTCATCTTCCTCACCCAAATAAAGCTTCAAATCTGCAATGTTAAAAGTGGGACTAACCCCAAAATCTGCAGGCAGCTCAAGTTTATATGCATTATCATTTATTTTCTCTAACACCTTAAAAGGACCATCAGCACGTGGCATTAGCTTTGATTTGCGCAAATCAGGAAATCTATCCTTACGCAAATGTAACCAAACAAGATCTCCAGGTGCAAACACAACATGTTTTCTACCCTTATCTCCAGCAAGTTTATATTTAGCATTCATACGCTCAATGTTCTCCTTAGTTAACTCATGCATTTTTACGATCAATTCAGCACGTTGTTTAGCATCAAAATTAACCTTCTCCGAAGATGGAAGAGGCACCAAATCAATAGGTGCACGAGGTAGGAAACCATATACAATTTCAAAAGGGCACATCTTAGTAGTAGAATGCAACGAACGATTATAAGCAAATTCAATATGAGGCAAGCATTCTTCCCACATTTTCTTGTTATTCTTCAAAACAGCCCTAAGCATAGTAGACAAAGTTCTATTGACTACTTCAGTTTGTCCATCAGTTTGGGGGTGACAAGTAGTACTAAAAAGCAGTTTAGTCCCCAACTTAGCCCATAAACATCTCCAAAAGTGGCTAAGAAATTTGGTATCACGATCTGAAACAATAGTATTTGGCACACCATGCAAGCGAATAATTTCACGAAAGAACAAATCAGCAACGTTAGCAGCATCATCGCTTTTATGACATGGTATAAAGTGTGCCATTTTCGAGAACCTATCCACGACAACAAATATGCTATCCCTCCCCTTCTTTGTTCGAGGTAAACCCAAAACAAAGTCCATAGATATATCCTCCCATGGAACACTAGGTACAGGCAAAGGCATATATAAACCATGAGGATTGAGTCGTGACTTAGCTTTTTGACATGTAGTGCAGCGAGCAACAAAGCGCTCAACATCCCGTCTCATCTTTGGCCAAAAGAAATGTGTAGCAAGTACATCCTCCGTCTTCTTTACGCCAAAGTGTCCCATTAATCCTCCTCCATGCGCCTCCTGCAACAACAAAAGACGAACGGAGCTAGCTGGAATGCATAGCTTGTTAGCACGAAACACAAATCCATCGTTAACGACGAACTTGTTCCATGTTCTCCCTTCTTTACAATTCTGCAATGCATCTTTAAATTCAGCATCATGCACATATTGATCTTTGATGGTCTCCAAACCAAATATTTTAAAGTCAAGTTGTGAAAGCATAGTATAACGACGAGACAATGCATCAGCAATAACATTTTCTATACCCTTCTTGTGTTTAATGACATAAGGGAAAGTCTCAATGAATTCAACCCATTTAGCATGTCTACGGTTCAGTTTGGCTTGACTTTTAATATGTTTCAAAGATTCATGATCAGAATGAATAACAAATTCTTTGGGCCATAAATAATGTTGCCATGTTTCCAAAGTCCGAACAAGAGCATATAATTCCTTATCATAAGTAGAGTAATTCAGACTAGGCCCACTCAATTTTTCAGAAAAGTATGCAACAGGTTTGCCATCTTGTAATAACACACCTCCTAATCCAATTCCACTAGCATCACATTCAAGCTCAAAAGTCTTATTAAAATCAGGAAGTTGGAGTAAAGGAGCATGTGTTAACTTATCTTTCAACACCGTGAAGGCTTCTTCCTGTGCGGTACCCCAAACAAAAGGCACATCCTTCTTTGTAAGCTCGTTGAGAGGTGCAGCAATGGTACTGAAATCTCTCACAAAACGCCTATAGAAACTAGCGAGGCCAAGGAAACTCCTCACTTGTGTGACCGTTTTGGGCTGCGGCCAACTCTCAATCGTTTCAATCTTGGCTTTATCAACTTCAATTCCCTGTGGAGTAACAACATAGCCAAGAAAAGATACTCGGTCGGTGCAAAAGGTGCACTTCCCAAGGTTACCAAACAAACGTGCATCACGTAGAGCAATAAAAACAACACGTAAATGTTCCAAATGTTCCTCCAAAGATCTGCTATAAATCAATATATCATCAAAGTAAACTACCACAAATCGTCCAATGAAAGCACGTAAAACTTCGTTCATTAATCTCATGAAAGTACTAGGTGCATTAGTTAACCCAAAAGGCATGACTAACCACTCATATAAACCGAACTTAGTTTTAAATGCTGTTTTCCATTCATCTCCCAATTTCATACGAATTTGATGGTATCCACTACGCAAATCAACTTTGGAGAATATTGTAGAGCCACTCAATTCATCAAGCATATCATCTAGCCTAGGAATAGGATGACGATATGATGAGGACATCAATACCATTGTTACACCCACAACCCCTGCTTCTATACATACTGGACCAATTACTAGAGCTCGCGCACGCCAATTAAAATATCAGGTACTTTCGTTTCTTGGTAATGATTCTAAAGTTCATGAGAATATGATGCTGCCTAAATTGGATACATTTGTTTTGCTTACAAATGAAGGGCCTAGCTTGGACAAGAAAGAGGAACCTTGGAGCAAGTTCAAGCATGGAGATTATGGCATGCACAAGGGGAACAAGAACGGAGTTACAAGTGATGATTTCAGGACTTTGAAGCCACCATAATGAGTGCAGGAAGCCTTGGACGAAATATACAAGATGTCACTTCATAAATTTCGTCCAGAGGCTATTATAGGTGCTGCGTCACCTTATTATTGGGCCAGGCCCATGTAATTTCGAAATACTTGAGTATAGGCTGTTTTTAGAGTCCGTATGTGTGGGGAAACAAGTGATAGGGTTGGTTTCGGACCCCTCCTTCAAGGGCCACGAAATCCCCTCCTCTTCCTCCATATATACAGCCCTTAGGGCACCGTTTAGACTTTGGGTTTTGTTTAGATTAAAAGTTCGCCATAGCTGCAACTTCGCGTACTTCGTTTGTGTTCAACGACCAGACCAAGACGTCACAGAACCCCACCTTGATCAATAAAGCTTTCATCTTATATTCGCAATATCCAGATTGCAAATCTTAGTTTCTTGCTTGTTCTTTGTTTGCTTGCAGGAGATAGACCCTCGTGGTCAGGTTGATTGTGCTCCGGCGTGGTCAATAACCTCTCGGAGTTGGTTTAGCGATTGCTAAGGCGCGACGTCCTCGCACGTTCGTAGTCGGATCGTCAAAGTCTACTCCACCAAAAACGATAGCTATCATCTCATCGAAAGATCGGGACACCCTCGCCTCTATCAACGCCGGAGCACAATCAACCTGACCACAAGGGTCTATCTTCTGCAAGCAAACGAAGAACAAGCAAGAAACTAAGATTTGCAATCTGGATATTGCGAATATAAGATGAAAGCTTTATTGATCAAGGTGGGGTTCTGTGACGTCCTGGTCTGGTCGTTGAACACAAACGAAGTACGCGAAGTTGCAGCTATGGCGAACTTTTAATCTAAACAAAACCCAAAGTCTAAACGGTGCCCTAAGGGCTGTATATATGGAGGAAGAGGAGGGGATTTCGTGGCCCTTGAAGGAGGGGTCCGAAACCAACCCTATCTCTTGTTTCCCCACACATACGGACTCTAAAAACAGCCTATACTCAAGTATTTCGAAATTACATGGGCCTGGTCTGAAAAATTGAGTGGGCCTAGTCTGAATTACTCTACTTATGATAAGGAATTATATGCTCTTGTTCGGACTTTGGAAACATGGCAACATTATTTATGGCCCAAAGAATTTGTTATTCATTTTGATCATGAATCTTTGAAACATATTAAAAGTCAAGCCAAACTGAACCGTAGACATGCTAAATGGGTTGAATTCATTGAGACTTTCCCTTATGTCATTAAACACAAGAAGGGTAAAGAAAATGTTATTGCTGATGCATTGTCTCGTCGTTATACTATGCTTTCACAACTTGACTTTAAAATATTTGGTTTGGAGACCATCAAAGATCAATATGTGCATGATGCTGAATTTAAAGATGTATTGCAGAATTGTAAAGAAGGGAGAACATGGAACAAGTTCGTCGTTAACGATGGATTTGTGTTTCGTGCTAACAAGCTATGCATTCCAGCTAGCTCCGTTCGTCTTTTGTTGTTGCAGGAGGCGCATGGAGGAGGATTAATGGGACACTTTGGCGTAAAGAAGACGGAGGATGTACTTGCTACACATTTCTTTTGGCCAAAGATGAGACGGGATGTTGAGCGCTTTGTTGCTCGCTGCACTACATGTCAAAAAGCTAAGTCACGACTCAATCCTCATGGTTTATATATGCCTTTGCCTGTACCTAGTGTTCCATGGGAGGATATATCTATGGACTTTGTTTTGGGTTTACCTCGAACAAAGAAGGGGAGGGATAGCATATTTGTCGTCGTGGATAGGTTCTCGAAAATGGCACACTTTATACCATGTCATAAAAGCGATGATGCTGCTAATGTTGCTGATTTGTTCTTTCGTGAAATTATTCGCTTGCATGGTGTGCCAAATACTATTGTTTCAGATCGTGATACCAAATTTCTTAGCCACTTTTGGAGATGTTTATGGGCTAAGTTGGGGACTAAACTGCTTTTTAGTACTACTTGTCACCCCCAAACTGATGGACAAACTGAAGTAGTCAATAGAACTTTGTCTACTATGCTTAGGGCTGTTTTGAAGAATAACAAGAAAATGTGGGAAGAATGCTTGCCTCATATTGAATTTGCTTATAATCGTTCGTTGCATTCTACTACTAAGATGTGCCCTTTTGAAATTGTATATGGTTTCCTACCTCGTGCACCTATTGATTTGTTGCCTCTTCCATCTTCGGAGAAGCTTAATTTTGATGCTAAACAACGTGCTGAATTGATCTTAAAAATGCATGAGTTAACTAAGGAGAACATTGAGCGTATGAATGCTAAATATAAACTTGCTGGAGATAAGGGTAGAAAACATGTTGTGTTTGCACCTGGAGATCTTGTTTGGTTACATTTGCGTAAGGATAGATTTCCTGATTTACGCAAATCAAAGCTAATGCCACGTGCTGATGGTCCTTTTAAGGTGTTAGAGAAAATAAATGATAACGCATATAAACTTGAGCTGCCTGCAGATTTTGGGGTTAGTCCCACTTTTAACATTGCAGATTTGAAGCCTTATTTGGGTGAGGAAGATGAGCTTCCGTCGAGGACGACTTCATTTCAAGAAGGGGAGGATGATGTGGACATCAATACCATTGTTACACCCACAGCCCCTGCTGCTATACATACTGGACCAATTACTAGAGCTCGCGCACGCCAATTAAATTATCAGGTACTTTCGTTTCTTGGTAATGATTCTAATGTTCATGAGAATATGATGCTGCCTAAATTGGATACATTTGTTTTGCTTACAAATGAAGGGCCTAGCTTGGACAAGAAAGAGGAACCTTGGAGCAAGTTCAAGCATGGAGATGATGGCATGCGCAAGGGGAACAAGAACGGAGTTACAAGTGATGATTTCAGGACTTTGAAGCCACCATAAGGAGTGCAGGAAGCCTTGGACGAAATATACAAGATGCCACTTCATAAATTTCGTCCAGAGGCTATTATAGGTGCTGCGTCACCTTATTATTGGGCCAGGCCCATGTAATTTCGAAATACTTGAGTATAGGCTATTTTTAGAGTCCGTATGTGTGGGGAAACAAGAGATAGGGTTGGTTTCGGACCCCTCCTTCAAGGGCCACGAAATCCCCCCCTCTTCCTCCATATATACAGCCCTTAGGGCATCGTTTAGACTTTGGGTTTTGTTTAGATTAAAAGTTCGCCATAGCTGCAACTTCGCGTACTTCGTTTGTGTTCAACGACCAGACTAAGACGTCACAGAACCCCACCTTGATCAATAAAGCTTTCATCTTATATTCGCAATATCCAGATTGCAAATCTTAGTTTCTTGCTTGTTCTTCGTTTGCTTGCAGGAGATAGACCCTCGTGGTCAGGTTGATTGTGCTCCGGCGTGGTCAATAACCTCTCGGAGTTGGTTTAGCGATTGCTAAGGCACGACGTCCTCGCACGTTCGTAGTCGGATCGTCAAAGTCTACTCCACCAAAAACGATAGCTATCACCTCATCGAAAGATCGGGACACCCTCGCCTCTATCAATCCTGCACTTCACGTTCAGCTTTACAAGCAAGATGGAATAAACGAGTGATATTATTATACTCCTTATACTCTAGAATGGTCTGAATCTCTCTATTTAATCCACCCATGAAACGTGCAAGCATAGCTTCATTCTCCTCAACAATACCACATCTAATCATGCCAGTTTGTAATTCCTGATAATATTCTTCTACAGAATTTTTTCCTTGTCTTAAGCGCTGCAATTTTTGAAGTAATTCACGTTGATAATATGGTGGAACCCAACGAGTACGCATAGCAGTTTTCAAAGCAGCCCACGTAGCTGGAATAGGATATAATCTACAATGTTCAGACCACCATACACATGCAAAACTAGTGAAAGCACAAACAGCAGCAGCAACACGTCGTTCCTCGGGATATTGTAAACATGTAAAACGTTGTTCAGTTTCTAACTCCCAAGTAAGATATATATCAGGAACATATCTACCCTCGAATGGTGGAATATTCAATTTTAATTTAGGAAGATGGTCATGATCTCGTACCTGAAGTGGTGGTGCAGGCCTACCATTGCGATTATTTGCATGTGGACGACCTGGTGCTGGTGGTTGCACGTAGTTATGATTTTGATCAAACTCTTCCTCATAATCGCCCGCGTAATCATCGTCCTCCTCGGCACCAGCAGCAGCAGGAGCAGGAGCCAAAGAAGCATCAACAGTAGGTACAGCAGCACCAGAAGTTTGGCCATCCTCAAGAGGAACACGCTTCGCTCGTCCGAACTGATTTGGAAGGGGGCGTTGTTGTTGTCGTTGTAGAGGTGCGACAGGTGCAGCCGGTGGTGGTTGGGGAAGACGCGTGAGCAATTCATTAAACTTGTTATCCAGCTTTGTCTCGAACGACTTCTCCATGCCATCTATCTTCTCCATGGCCTCTTCAAATCTGTTTAGCACATCTCCCACCTGGCCACTCATCATTTGCTGAAATTTATCATGCAACTCCTTGTTCGTCATGTTCTCCCAGTCAATCTCGTTGGCTTGTGATCCTGCCATTGTTAGTAGCAATAGAAACACACGAGAATATGATCCTACAGACTACTAGAAAGTGGTGGTGGTGTGGTGTGGTGTCACAAATCCGTCAAGCAAATCGCAAATTCTTACCAGTTCTTACCCAGCAGCAGGTGGTGATCGGCAACCTTTGTAGTCAAAACTCTCAGAGCTTGGACAGAGCGATTGCCAGGTGGTGTCAAACGCACGATGTAGATGTATGTGGAGCTGGGAAGGCTTATGATATGGTAGCAAAAAGGGTCAGCAAAAATCAATTCAGAGATGCAATGTTGAATAAACTCTCAACGACGGTACTGTGCTGGTCCTAGGCTAGACCGTGCTAGAGACGCGAGCCTAGAACACTAACAAAAATCACGGCGCTGCACGTAAACAAGGGAGGAGCACACTCTGAATTTTTTTCTTTTTTTTTGCACTTTTTTTTCCTCTTTTTTTTTTGCTCCGCAACAATTTTTTTTCGAAAAAGTCTACAAATGGTCTAAAAACTGCCTAGCCAGAATTTTCCAGACTTAGTTTTTTTTTTTTGAAACTGGAACTATTTTGCTTCTGCGGGTAGCACGAAAATTGGGGAATTCGACTTGTTCACGACTCGTAGTATCGCGTGATCTGGAACTCTAAAATAAAGGAATAAATACTGGACTCAGACTAGGACTGGTGGCAGAGATGAATATGGTGGAACTCGGACTGGTGATGGTATATGACGGTAGTATATGTGGGCTCGGATCGGTGGTGGTATATGGACTCGGATCGGTGGTGGTATATGGACTCAGAGAAATAGCAGATAAGCTGTGGTGGTATATGGTAGGGGCGATGATGATGGTGCGGCGGCGGCGTGACAACTTGTGAACAGAACTCGAAACTCTAAAGAACTAGACGCTAAGACCAGCAACTTGACACGACGATGCAACCGCAAATTCAACAAAGCAAAAACCCTAAAAAGATTATGCAAAGGCTCAGATTGGTTCGGATATGATGAACTAACCCTAAATTTTTTTTTGGCTTTTTCCTGGACTGTAGGTATGAACAGACTCGATCTAAACTACGAAAAACTGTAAATCTCACCGAGCAACCTGGGAATCTGATACCACTTGATAGAGGCGAGGGTGTCCCGATCTTTCGATGAGATGATATCTATCGTTTTTGGTGGAGTAGACTTTGACGATCCGACTACGAACGTGCGAGGACGTCGCGCCTTAGCAATCGCTAAACCAACTCCGAGAGGTTATTGACCACGCCGGAGGACAATCAACCTGACCCCGAGGGTCTATCTCCTGCAAGCAAACGAAGAACAAGCAAGAAACTAAGATTTGCAATCTGGATATTGCGAATATAAGATGAAAGCTTTATTGATCGAGGTGGGGTTCTGTGACGTCTTGGTCTGGTTGTTGAACACAAACGAAGTACGCGAAGTTGCAGCTATGGCGAACTTTTAATCTAAACAAAACCCAAAGTCTAAACGGTGCCCTAAGGGCTGTATATATGGAGGAAGAGGGGGGGATTTCGTGGCCCTTGAAGGAGGGGTCCGAAACCAACCCTATCTCTTGTTTCCCCACACATACGGACTCTAAAAATAGCCTATACTCAAGTATTTCGAAATTACATGGGCCTGGCCCAATAATAAGGTGACGCAGCACCTATAATAGCTCTGGACGAAATTTATGAAGTGGCATCTTGTATATTTCGTCCAAGGCTTCCTGCACTCCTTATGGTGGCTTCAAAGTCCTGAAATCATCACTTGTAACTCCGTTCTTGTTCCCCTTGCGCATGCCATCATCTCCATGCTTGAACTTGCTCCAAGGTTCCTCTTTCTTGTCCAAGCTAGGCCCTTCATTTGTAAGCAAAACAAATGTATCCAATTTAGGCAGCATCATATTCTCATGAACATTAGAATCATTACCAAGAAACGAAAGTACCTGATAATTTAATTGGCGTGCGCGAGCTCTAGTAATTGGTCCAGTATGTATAGCAGCAGGGGCTGTGGGTGTAACAATGGTATTGATGTCCTCATCAACGGAGCTGCGGGACGCGTGCCGAGGCCATTGCAAGATGGACATGAGACGCTTCCCCGCGACGAGGTTGACCCTGGCCAACAGCCAGGCAAGGAGCATGTGCACCACTCGCATGGTACATATGGCCTGCCGCCGCGCCAAACCACTGAATTGCATCGACCGCGGTAGCAGGACAGGGATGGAGCTCCTTCTGACTCGCGTAGAAGTTGAGCCATATCTCAGTCTTTGCGCCCGGTCATGCCCACGACACCGGCAGAGGCACAGTGTGGAGCTGCTTCTGAAATTTCCTCCGGCGCCGGAGAACATGGATGAGTGTTGTGCCACCATCCAGAGCCTCCTCGACTTCGCCAACAACGATGGGTCACATCCAGTGGGGCCCTCTCAGTGGAAACCAACAGCGCCAGTGCGGGGGGGCTGACAGGTGGACTGTGGGTGTTGCACCAACTATGCAGTCCCCGCCGCGGCAAGTACGACAGAGCCAGCGGGTCGACGCCCATAATAGTATATCCATGGCATCGTCTGATCCACAAGTCCTTAGGAATCGCCACCATGACCAGTGCTAGGTCATCAACGACCGTCGTGCTGAGGATGCTTGAACCACCATCGAGAGATGTGGGAAGCACACTGTCAATCAGACATGCAAGAAGGGCAAGTGGTGGATGAACCTGTACCGGGGTTCTCTGGCTGCCTGCCTTACAATGTGAGCTGCCCAGCGTTTACCCGCGAACTGCGGCAAGTTCAGTGGCCCCATGCCCGAAATTTCAAGGCTGACTTGCCGGAGAAATATGAGGGCAAGCTCAATCCGGCTGAGTTTCTTGGAATCTACACCATCGCAGTGCAAGCTGCGAGTGGCAGAGACAACAAGATTCTCGCCAACTACTTCCCGTTGGCGCTTAAGTCCAACGTGAGATCTTGGTTGATGAACTTGCCGGAAAACTCCATTTCTTCTTGGTCAGACTTGTGTCATGTGTTCGTTGGGAATTATATCAGCAGCCCCGAGCCTCGGGGAAAGCCCAGCGACCTCCACATGATCCCTCAGAAGGATGGTGAGTCTCTCTGCAAGTACATCCAGAGATTCAGCCGTGGGCAACACAATATCCCCAATGTGCACCCTATTGCTATGATTACGTCGTTCCACATGAATGTGTGCAATTGCAGGATGCAGGCTGAGTTGAAAATGGAGCAAGTTAGCACCGTCAATGAGCTATACACCTTGGCGGATCAGTGTGCACTTACTGAGTAGGGGAGGAGACTTCCCGGGGAGGACGCCGGAGCCGATGTTGATTCTAAGGACGACGATGCGTCCACATGATGGTAGTTGAGAGCTCCGGCAACTCAGATGTCGCTAAGAAGCCCAAGACCGACAGCCCCGGCAACGAGCTTGCCGGTGTGCTAATTGTCGGGAGGCTGCGGTAGGTGAGAAGCCAGACGGCTCCGGCAAGACCAAGGGGTCGTACTGCAAGATCCACCGCACCAAGGGCCATGACCTCAACGATTGCTGGCAAGTGGAGCAGCTTGCTGAGAAGCAGAAGCAAGAGTATGAGAAACGTTACCAAGAGAAAGCCCAAGATGGCGCTGGTGGGTCCGGCAACAAGAAGCGCGGTGGCTGTGGGGGCCGCCGCACCAAGGGTCAGCAGCAGAAGGAGAAGCCTGCTCGTGGCCGCGAGAAGAAAGAGGGTGAGGTGATGGTGATGATGATGAGGAGGAATCTGGAGAAGGAGAGTTCCAAAAGGCTGTGGTGGCCATGTGCGTTGACGGAGGTGCATCTTTGCACTCCTCTCACTGCCAGCTCAAGCAGTGGGCGCGTGAAATCAACCTGGCCGAACCAGTAGTAGAGGTGCAGAAGCCGCTCAAGTGGTCCGATACGCCCATTGTTTTCAAAACCGAGGACCACCCTAACCGCACCATAGTGGTCGGGTGTTTGCCTTTGTTGGTTTCACCAACAATTCGCAACCTCAAGGTGACCAAAATACTGGTTGACAGTGGGGCCGGCTTGAACCTACTCTTACATGATGGGATTAGGAGGCTGCAAATCCCTGATGGAGATCTCCGAGAAACGGGAACGTTTCAAGGGATCAATCCGGGGAGGAGCCAACCAACCGATCACTTTTGGGACCGAACTGAACTACAGGACCGAGAAGGTCGTTTTCAATGTCGTCAAGATGCCGTTGCCCTACAATGGCATTCTTGGTCGTCCCGCCCTGGCAAAGTTTATTGCTACGTCCCATTACACCTATAACACTTTGAAGATGCCGGGCCCGATGAGCATGATCACCGTCCACTCCGACAAGAAGGACGTAGTCATCTGCGCCGACAAGTTCTACTGGGAGGCAATGGCAGCATCTGCTGTCAAGGCACCTGCTCCTGCCGGCAAAGCTCTCGAGGGAGGAAAGAAGAAGAAGACCGGCAAGACCTCTGACAAGGACTCTGGGAAGCGCACCTCTTTGGATTATAGCGCACCCATTGAGGACATACCGGAGAGCTCTACCAGCAAGAGCAAGAAGAACAAGGCCTCACCACCTGCTATGAAGCAAGTCTTTGTAAGGGAGGATGGAACTTGCGGTACTTTTACTGTGAGTTCCACCCTTGATGGCACATAGGAAAGCGCGCTCGTTGCTTCCTGCGGGGGAATATTGATGTGTTTGCATGGCAACCATCATATATCCCTGGCACTCCCAGGGAGGTAATTGAACATCACCTTGCTGTCTACCCTGATGCGAGACCCGCTAAGCAATCAAGAAGCAGGCCTTGGGGCAACAAGAGTTCATCACCCAAGAAATCCAAAAGCTAGATGTAGTAGGCTTGGTCAGAGGATTGCTACACCCAACTTGGTTAGCAAACCCAGTGGTTGTTCACAAGGCAAATGGGAAGTGGAGGCTTTGTATTGACTTCACTGGCATAAACAAAGCGTGCCCGAAGGACCCCTTCCCTTTGCCACGGATTGACCAGACTGTGGACTCCACCGCCAGCTACGACCTGCTCTCCTTTCTTTATGCCTACTCTGGTTATCATCAGATGTTCATGCCCAAGGAGTGAGGAGAAGACGTCATTCATTACTTCATGTGGTACGTACTGCTTTGTACACATGCCTTTCGGATTAAAGAGTGCCAAAGTAACATTTGCATGGACTGTGCAAATTAGTTTTGGTTCCCAACTACACAGAAATGTGGAAGCCTACATGGATGATATAGTGGTCAAAACCAGGCACAAGGATTCACTGATCCAAGATCTAGAAGAGACATTTTGTCGGGACCTTGTTCCTAAGTCACACCTATCTAGCATGTAACACATCATATCACTTTGCGGCCTCACGCACGGTATCCCCACGGTTGTAGCGTTACCTTGGCCGGGACTGTTTGCTCCTTTGGCTCACATGTATGATTGTGTTGCTAGCATCCATATGACAGAGAACCCCGGCTGACATGACTAGTCGTAAACCAAGGTGGCACAAACTTACAGGGACAGGCATACATGACCGAGCAACGCATGTGTCGGTCAGGAGTGAGTGTAACCGAGTCATAGCGAGGCTATAAAGGACTGTAGTAAACACCACGTGACATTTCCCCATAGGGAGAGACACAGGAGCATAGAACGACACATGCCGGTCAATCCATGTGTTCCGGATGGAAGCACTAGGAGGCATTCCCCATTAGGAAGGCTACAAAGAATAAACAACTAGGTGACGGATCCCACACATACTAATGCATTTCAAACATACACACAATATGCACGATATCTGTGGATACTACGTCTACCAGCATTTCCTTTGATGTGAGAAAGCGCACATGAGTCTACAATTCACCATATTAGTACACCACTATGGATCCGCTCCGGTCTCCCTCCATAGCACTCACACTTATCTTGCACATTTTAGAGTATCCACTTTGATGAGGACATCAATACCATTGTTACACCCACAGCCCCTGCTGCTATACATACTGGACCAATTACTAGAGCTCGCGCATGCCAATTAAATTATCAGGTACTTTCGTTTCTTGGTAATGATTCTAATGTTCATGAGAATATGATGCTGCCTAAATTGGATACATTTGTTTTGCTGACAAATGAAGGGCCTAGCTTGGACAAGAATGAGGAACCTTGGAGCAAGTTCAAGCATGGAGATGATGGCATGCGCAAGGGGAACAAGAACGGAGTTACAAGTGATGATTTCAGGACTTTGAAGCCACCATAAGGAGTGCAGGAAGCCTTGGACGAAATATACAAGATGCCACTTCATAAATTTCGTCCAGAGGCTATTATAGGTGCTGCGTCACCTTATTATTGGGCCAGGCCCATGTAATTTCGAAATACTTGAGTATAGGCTATTTTTAGAGTCCGTATGTGTGGGGAAACAAGAGATAGGGTTGGTTTCGGACCCCTCCTTCAAGGGCCACGAAATCCCCCCCTCTTCCTCCATATATACAGCCCTTAGGGCATCGTTTAGAATTTGGGTTTTGTTTAGATTAAAAGTTCGCCATAGCTGCAACTTCGCGTACTTCGTTTGTGTTCAACGACCAGACCAAGACGTCACAGAACCCCACCTTGATCAATAAAGCTTTCATCTTATATTCGCAATATCCAGATTGCAGATCTTAGTTTCTTGCTTGTTCTTCGTTTGCTTGCAGGAGATAGACCCTCATGGTCAGGTTGATTGTGATCCGGCGTGGTCAATAACCTCTCGGAGTTGGTTTAGCGATTGCTAAGGCACGACGTCCTCGCACGTTCGTAGTCGGATCGTCAAAGTCTACTCCACCAAAAACGATAGCTATCATCTCATCGAAAGATCGGGACACCCTCGCCTCTATCAAGTGGTATCAGATTCCCAGGTTGCTCGGTGAGATTTACAGTTTTTCGTAGTTTAGATCGAGTCTGTTCTTCATACCTACAGTCCAGGAAAAAGCCAAAAAAAAATTTAGGGTTAGTTCATCATATCCGAACCAATCTGAGCCTTTGCATAATCTTTTTAGGGTTTTTGCTTTGTTGAATTTGCGGTTGCATCGTCGTGTCAAGTTGCTGGTCTTAGCGTCTAGTTCTTAAGAGTTTCGAGTTCTGTTCACAAGTTGTTACGCCGCCGCCGCACCATCATCATCGCCCCTACCATATACCACCACAGCTTATCTGCTATTTCTCTGAGTCCATATAGCACCACCGATCCGAGTCCATATACCACCACCGATCCGAGTCCATATACCACCACCAATCCGAGCCCACATATACTACCGTCATATACCATCACCAGTCCGAGTTCCACCAGATTCATCTCTGCCACCAGTCCTAGTCCGAGTCCAGTATTTATTCCTTTATTTTAGAGTTCCAGATCACGCGATACTACGAGTCGTGAACAAGTCGGATTCCCCAATTTTCGTGCTACCCGCAGAAGAAAAATAGTTCCAGTTTCAAAAAAAAAAAAACTAAGTCTGGAAAATTCTAGCTAGGCAGTTTTTAGACCATTTGTAGACTTTTTCAACTTTGAGCGTCTCTAGTACGGTCTAGCCTAGGACCAGCACAGTACCGTCGTTGAGCGTTTATTCAACTTTGCATCTCTGAATTGATTATTGCTGACATTTTTGATACCATATTATAAGCCTTCCCAGCTCCCCATACATTTACGTCGTGCGTTTGACACCACCTGGCAATCGCTCTGTCCAATCTTTAAGAGTTTTGACTACAACGGTTGCCGATCACCACCTGCTGCTGGGTAAGAACTGGTAAGCATTTGGGATTCGCTTAACAGTTTTGTGATACACCACCACCACCACTTCCTAATAGTCTGTAGGATCATATTCTTGTGTGTGTCTATTACTGCTAACCATGGCAGGATCACAAGCCGATGAGACTGATTGGGAGAACATGACGAACAAACAACTACATGATAAATTTCAGCAAATGATGAGTGGCCAGGTGGGAGATGTGCTAAACAGATTTGAAGAGGCCATGGAGTAGATAGATGGCATGGAGAAGTCGTTCGAGACAAAGCTGGATAACAAGTTTAATGAATTGCTCACGCGTCTTCCCCAACCACCACCGGCTGCACCTGTCGCACCTCTGCAACGACAACAACAACGCCCCCTTCCAAATCAGTTCGGACGAGCGAAGCGTGTTCCTCTTGAGGATGGCCAAACTTTTGGTGCTGCTGTACCTACTGTTGATGCTTCTTTGGCTCCTGCTCCTGCTGCTGCTGGTGCCGAGGAGGAGGATGATTACGCGGGCGATTATGAGGATGAGTTTGATCAAAATCATAACTACGTGCAACCACCAGCACCAGGTCGTCCACATGCAAATAATCGCAATGGTAGGCCTGCACCACCACTTCAGGTACGAGATCATGACCATCTTCCTAAATTAAAATTGAATATTCCACCATTCGAGGGTAGATATGTTCCTGATATATATCTTACTTGGGAGTTAGAAACTGAACAACGTTTTACATGTTTACAATATCCCGAGGAACGACATGTTGCTGCTGCTGTTTGTGCTTTCACTAGTTTTGCATGTGTATGGTGGTCTGAACATTGTAGATTATATCCTATTCCAGCTACGTGGGCTGCTTTGAAAACTGCTATGCGTACTTGTTGGGTTCCACCATATTATCAACGTGAATTACTTCAAAAATTGCAGCGCTTAAGACAAGGAAAAAATTCTGTAGAAGAATATTATCAGGAATTACAAACTGGCATGATTAGATGTGGTATTGTTGAGGAGAATGAAGCTATGCTTGCACGTTTCATGGGTGGATTAAATAGAGAGATTTAGACCATTCTAGAGTATAAGGAGTATAATAATATCACTCGTTTATTCCATCTTGCTTGTAAAGCTGAACGTGAAGTGCAGGATCGACAGGCATTGGCGCGAACTAATTTTTCTGCAGGTCGATATTCATCATGGACACCACGTGTCTCCTCTACTCCCACACGTCCTACTGCGGCACCACTGACTTCAGCCGCCAATTCCAACCGAGATACAAGAAAACAGGCACCACCACCACCATCTGCCAAGAGTACACCTTCTGGGCCTGCCCAGAGCTCTTCTTCATCTATGGCATCAACAGGGCACACACATGATATTATTTGTCGTCGTTGTAAGGGAAGAGGTCATTATGCGAGAGAATGCCAATCTCCGCGTGTTATGATTGCTACTGAGGATGGTGGGTATGAGTCCGCTAGTGATTATGATGAGGAGACTTTGGCTCTTATTACAAGTGAAGAACACGATGGAGATGATTCTGATCATGAGACGCAATACATGGCTCCTGAAGACGCTGACAGGTATGAATGTTTAGTTGCTCAACGTGTTTTGAGTGTGCAGGTCACACAAGCTGAGCAAAATCAGAGGCATAATTTTTTCCATACAAAGGGAGTTGTGAAGGAACGTTCTGTTCGCGTCATCATAGATGGAGGGAGCTGCAACAACTTGGCTAGCATGGAGATGGTGGAGAAGCTATCTCTCACCACAAGACCACATCCACATCCTTACTATATCCAATGGTTCAACAACAGCGGCAAGGTTAAGGTAACACGTACTGTTCGTGTGCATTTTAGTATCTCTACATATGCTGATTATGTTGATTGTGATGTGGTACCCATGCAAGCATGTTCATTATTACTTGGTAGACCATGGCAATTTGATAAAAATTCTGTACACCATGGTAGAAACAATCAGTATACTCTTGTTCATAAGGATAAACATATTACTTTGCTTCCTATGACTCCTGATTCTATTTTGAAAGATGATATTAATAGAGCTAGTAAAGAAAAGCAGGAGAAAAATAAGAGTGAAAATCAGATTGTGGCAAAAGAATTTGAGCAACAAATGAAGCCTAATAATAAACCATCTAGTGTTGCTTCTGAAATTAAATTGAAAAGTGCATGCTTACTTGCCACCAAATCTGATATTGATGAGCTAGATTTCAGCAATTCTGTTTGCTATGCTTTTGTGTGCAAAGAGGCGTTATTTTCATTCGAGGACGTGCCTTCCTCTTTGCCTCCTGCGGTCACTAACATTTTGCAGGAGTTCGCTGACGTCTTTCCACAAGACGTGCCACCGGGATTACCACCTATTCGCGGGATTGAGCATCAGATTGACTTAATTCCCGGTGCTTCGTTGCCAAACCGTGCGCCATACCGTACCAATCCAGAGGAGACGAAGGAGATTATGCGTCAAGTACAGGAGCTGCTCGACAAAGGTTATATACGCGAATCTCTTAGTCCTTGTGCTGTTCCTATTATACTAGTGCCAAAAAAGGATGGTACGTGATGAGGACATGACTACCTTGGATACGACCAAAAATATTGCATACTTGTATATTTGTGAGGTGATTTCTAATGCAAACTATGCAATAATTTATTTATGTCATCCAGGACAAAAATACTTCACAAACTTTTGTGTCATGTCTAATTGCAGGTGTATGGGACATTTGTACAATCCACATATGAAGATAAGGGGAAAAGAGATGTTTAGGTGCTGTTCAAAAAGTCCTCTCACGTCACTTTTGGGCCAAGAGAAGATAGAGTCCAAGTCTGATAGAGGCGGGGGTGTCCCGATCTTTCGATGAGATGATAGCTATCGATTTGGTGGAGTCGACTTTGACGATCCGACTACAAACGTGCACGACGTTGCGCCTTAGCAATCGCTAAACCAATCTCCCGAGGTTACTGACGATGCTGAAAGCACGATCAGCCTGACCACGAAGGTCTATTCCTGCACGCAATCGAAGAACAAGCAAGAATATGATAATGCAATCTGAATATTGCGAATATAGATGAAGTATTGATAAAGGTGGGGATCCGAAAGCGGTCTTGGTCTGGTCGTTGGACACAAACGAAGTACACGAAGTTGCAATGGCTAACTTTTAACTAAACAAATCCCCAGGAAAAAGCTACTAGATGGATCTACTTATATAGGAGTAAGGGGTGGCGGCCAAGGAGGTGGGAGGACGTCCCAAGGCAGCCTAAAACTAACCCTAGGTCGTACAAGGCTCATGGGCCCAAGTGGAGGTGATGCAACACCTTTGGACTTATAGTTTGACTCGGATTCTGCTGCAGCGTCAGATTGTTTCATTGATAACTCAACGCTCCGGATGAATTTTAAGGTGAATCCAATTGGGTTGGAAAGAGCACGAAATCTACTTTCCAACAAAAAAAGAATCACCCAATTCGGAGTCCGTATGAAAAAGTTCTTGGCGTTTTGAGTCAGGTATGTCTGTGCAGTCCGAATCTGAATCCAGAACGTGAGAGACTTGGACTCTATCTTCTCTTGGCCCAAAAGTGACGTGAGAGGACTTTTTGAACAACACCTAAACTTCTCGTTTTCCCTTATCTTCATATGTGAATTGTACAAATGTCCCATACACCTGCAATTAGACATGGCACAAAAGTTTGTGAAGTATTTTTGTCCTGGATGACACAAATAAATTATTGCATAGTTTGCATTAGAAATCACCTCACAAATATACATGTATGCAATATTTTTGGTCGTATCCAAGGTATTCATGTCCTCATCAGGTGTTAGAGAAAATAAATGATAATGCATATAAACTTGAGCTGCCTGCAGATTTTGGGGTTAGTCCCACTTTTAACATTGCAGATCTGAAGCCTTATTTGGGTGAGGAAGATGAGCTTCCGTCGAGGACGACTTCATTTCAAGAAGGGGAGGATGATGAGGACATCAATACCATTGTTACACCCACAGCCCCTGCTTCTATACATACTGGACCAATTACTAGAGCTCGCGCACGTCAATTAAAATATCAGGTACTTTCGTTTCTTGGTAATGATTCTAAAGTTCATGAGAATATGATGCTGCCTAAATTGGATACATTTGTTTTGCTTACAAATGAAGGGCCTAGCTTGGACAAGAAAGAGGAACCTTGGAGCAAGTTCAAGCATGGAGATGATGGCATGCACAAGGGGAACAAGAACGGAGTTACAAGTGATGATTTCAGGACTTTGAAGCCACCATAATGAGTGCAGGAAGCCTTGGACGAAATATACAAGATGTCACTTCATAAATTTCGTCCAGAGGCTATTATAGGTGCTGCGTCACCTTATTATTGGGCCAAGCCCATGTAATTTCGAAATACTTGAGTATAGGCTGTTTTTAGAGTCCGTATGTGTGGGGAAACAAGAGATAGGGTTGGTTTCGGACCCCTCCTTCAAGGGCCACGAAATCCCCTCCTCTTCCTCCATATATACAGCCCTTAGGGCACCGTTTAGACTTTGGGATTTGTTTAGTTAAAAGTTAGAAAAATTAGTTCGCGCCAATGCCTGTCGATCCTGCACTTCACGTTCAGCTTTACAAGCAAGATGGAATAAACGAGTGATATTATTATACTCCTTATACTCTAGAATGGTCTGAATCTCTCTATTTAATCCACCCATGAAACGTGCAAGCATAGCTTCATTCTCCTCAACAATACCACATCTAATCATGCCAGTTTGTAATTCCTGATAATATTCTTCTACAGAATTTTTTCCTTGTCTTAAGCGCTGCAATTTTTGAAGTAATTCACGTTGATAATATGGTGGAACCCAAGGAGTACGCATAGCAGTTTTCAAAGCAGCCCACGTAGCTGGAATAGGATATAATCTACAATGTTCAGACCACCATACACATGCAAAACTAGTGAAAGCACAAACAGCAGCAGCAACACGTCGTTCCTCGGGATATTGTAAACATGTAAAACGTTGTTCAGTTTCTAACTCCCAAGTAAGATATATATCAGGAACATATCTACCCTCGAATGGTGGAATATTCAATTTTAATTTAGGAAGATGGTCATGATCTCGTACCTGAAGTGGTGGTGCAGACCTACCATTGCGATTATTTGCATGTGGACGACCTGGTGCTGGTGGTTGCACGTAGTTATGATTTTGATCAACCTCATCCTCATAATCGCCCGCGTAATCATCCTCAACCATATGATTTTGATCAACCTTATGATTTTGAATCTGGAACTATTTTTCTTCTACGGGTAGCACGAAAATTGGCGAATCCGACTTGTTCACGACTCGTAGTATCGCGTGATCTGGAACTCTAAAATAAAGGAATAAATACTGGACTCGGACTAGGACTGGTGGCAGAGATGAATCTGGTGGAACTCGGACTGGTGATGGTATATGACGGTAGTATATGTGGGCTCGGATTGGTGGTGGTATATGGACTCGGATTGGTGGTGGTATATGGACTCGGATCGGTGGTGGTATATGGACTCAGAGAAATAGCAGATAAGCTGCGGTGGTATACGGTAGGGGCGATGATGATGGTGCGGCGGCGGCGTGACAACTTGTGAACAGAACTCGAAACTCTAAAGAACTAGACGCTAAGACCAGCAACTTGACACGACGATGCAACCGCAAATTCAACAAAGCAAAAACCCTAAAAAGATTATGCAAAGGCTCAGATTGGTTCGGATATGATGAACTAACCCTAAATTTTTTTTTTTGGCTTTTTCCTGGACTGTAGGTATGAAGAACAGACTCGATCTAAACTACAAAAAACTGTAAATCTCACCGAGCAACCTGGGAATCTGATACCACTTGATAGAGGCGAGGGTGTCCCGATCTTTCGATGAGATGATAGCTATCGTTTTTGGTGGAGTAGACTTTGACGATCCGACTACGAACGTGCGAGGACGTCGCGCCTTAGCAATCGCTAAACCAACTCCGAGAGGTTATTGACCACGCCGGAGCACAATCAACCTGACCACGAGGGTCTATCTCCTGCAAGCAAACGAAGAACAAGCAAGAAACTAAGATTTGCAATCTGGATATTGCGAATATAAGATGAAAGCTTTATTGATCAAAATGGGGTTCTGTGACGTCTTGGTCTGGTCGTTGAACACAAACGAAGTACGCGAAGTTGCAGCTATGGCGAACTTTTAATCTAAACAAAACCCAAAGTCTAAACGGTGCCCTAAGGGCTGTATATATGGAGGAAGAGGAGGGGATTTCGTGGCCCTTGAAGGAGGGGTCCGAAACCAACCCTATCTCTTGTTTCCCCACACATACGGACTCTAAAAACAGCCTATACTCAAGTATTTCGAAATTACATGGGCCTGGCCCAATAATAAGGTGACGCAGCACCTATAATAGCCTCTCGACGAAATTTATGAAGTGACATCTTGTATATTTCGTCCAAGGCTTCCTGCACTCATTATGGTGGCTTCAAAGTCCTGAAATCATCACTTGTAACTCCGTTCTTGTTCCCCTTGTGCATGCCATCATCTCCATGCTTGAACTTGCTCCAAGGTTCCTCTTTCTTGTCCAAGCTAGGCCCTTCATTTGTAAGCAAAACAAATGTATCCAATTTAGGCAGCATCATATTCTCATGAACTTTAGAATCATTACCAAGAAACGAAAGTACCTGATATTTTAATTGACGTGCGCGAGCTCTAGTAATTGGTCCAGTATGTATATAAGCAGGGGCTGTGGGTGTAACAATGGTATTGATGTCCTCATCAGTGTTATTACAAGATGGCAAACCTGTTGCATACTTTTCTGAAAAATTGAGTGGGCCTAGTCTGAATTACTCTACTTATGATAAGGAATTATATGCTCTTGTTCGGACTTTGGAAACATGGCAACATTATTTATGGCCCAAAGAATTTGTTATTCATTCTGATCATGAATCTTTGAAACATATTAAAAGTCAAGCCAAACTGAACCATAGACATGCTAAATGGGTTGAATTCATTGAGACTTTCCCTTATGTCATTAAACACAAGAAGGGTAAAGAAAATGTTATTGCTGATGCATTGTCTCGTCGTTATACTATGCTTTCACAACTTGACTTTAAAATATTTGGTTTGGAGACCATCAAAGATCAATATGTGCATGATGCTGAATTTAAAGATGTATTGCAGAATTGTAAAGAAGGGAGAACATGGAACAAGTTCGTCGTTAACGATGGATTTGTGTTTCGTGCTAACAAGCTATGCATTCCAGCTAGCTCCGTTCGTCTTTTGTTGTTGCAGGAGGCGCATGGAGTAGGATTAATGGGACACTTTGGCGTAAAGAAGACGGAGGATGTACTTGCTACACATTTCTTTTGGCCAAAGATGAGACGGGATGTTGAGCGCTTTGTTGCTCGCTGCACTACATGTCAAAAAGCTAAGTCACGACTCAATCCTCATGGTTTATATATGCCTTTGCCTGTACATAGTGTTCCATGGGAGGATATATCTATGGACTTTGTTTTGGGTTTACCTCGAACAAAGAAGGGGAGGGATAGCATATTTGTTGTCGTGGATAGGTTCTCGAAAATGGCACACTTTATACCATGTCATAAAAGCGATGATGCTGCTAATGTTGCTGATTTGTTCTTTCGTGAAATTATTCGCTTGCATGGTGTGCCAAATACTATTGTTTCAGATCATGATACCAAATTTCTTAGCCACTTTTGGAGATGTTTATGCGCTAAGTTGGGGACTAAACTGCTTTTTAGTACTACTTGTCACCCCCAAACTGATGGACAAACTGAAGTAGTCAATAGAACTTTGTCTACTATGCTTAGGGCTGTTTTGAAGAATAACAAGAAAATGTGGGAAGAATGCTTGCCTCATATTGAATTTGCTTATAATCGTTCGTTGCATTCTACTACTAAGATGTGCCGTTTTGAGATTGTATATGGTTTCCTACCTCGTGCACCTATTGATTTGTTGCCTCTTCCATCTTCGGAGAAGGTTAATTTTGATGCTAAACAACGTTCTGAATTGATCTTAAAAATGCATGAGTTAACTAAGGAGAACATTGAGCGTATGAACGCTAAATATAAACTTGCTGGAGATAAGGGTAGAAAACATGTTGTGTTTGCACCTGGAGATCTTGTTTGGTTACATTTGCGTAAGGATAGATTTCCTGATTTGCGCAAATCAAAGCTAATGCCACGTGCTGATGGTCCTTTTAAGGTGTTAGAGAAAATAAACGATAATGCATATAAACTTGAGCTGCCTGCAGATTTTGGGGTTAGTCCCACTTTTAACATTGCAGATTTGAAGCCTTATTTGGGTGAGGAAGATGAGCTTCCGTCGAGGACGACTTCATTTCAAGAAGGGGAGGATGATGAGGACATCAATACCATTGTTACACCCACAACCCCTGCTGCTATACATACAGGGCCAATTACTAGAGCTCGCGCACGCCAATTAAATTATCAGGTACTTTCGTTTCTTGGTAATGATTCTAATGTTCATGACAATATGATGCTGCCTAAATTGGATACATTTGTTTTGCTTACAAATGAAGGGCCTAGCTTGGACAAGAAAGAGGAACCTTGGAGCAAGTTCAAGCATGGAGATGATGGCATGCGCAAGGGGAACAAGAACGGAGTTACAAGTGATGATTTCAGGACTTTGAAGCCACCATAAGGAGTGCAGGAAGCCTTGGACGAAATATACAAGATGCCACTTCATAAATTTCGTCCAGAGGCTATTATAGGTGCTGCGTCACCTTATTATTGGGCCAGGCCCATGTAATTTCGAAATACTTGAGTATAGGCTATTTTTAGAGTCCGTATGTGTGGGGAAACAAGAGATAGGGTTGGTTTCGGACCCCTCCTTCAAGGGCCACGAAATCCCCCCCTCTTCCTCCATATATACAGCCCTTAGGGCACCGTTTAGACTTTGGGTTTTGTTTAGATTAAAAGTTCGCCATAGCTGCAACTTCGCGTACTTCGTTTGTGTTCAACGACCAGACCAAGACGTCACAGAACCCCACCTTGATCAATAAAGCTTTCATCTTATATTCGCAATATCCAGATTGCAGATCTTAGTTTCTTGCTTGTTCTTCGTTTGCTTGCAGGAGATAGACCCTCGTGGTCAGGTTGATTGTGCTCCGGCGTGGTCAATAACCTCTAGGAGTTGGTTTAGCGATTGCTAAGGCGCGACGTCCTCGCACGTTCGTAGTCGGATCGTCAAAGTCTACTCCACCAAAAATGATAGCTATCCTCTCATCGAAAGATCGGGACACCCTCGCCTCTATCACACTTCCAGTTATCTATGAACCATATAAGCTTTCCAAGCAGTCCATATCGGAGGACGCGGTAATTCAAATAGTTTGATAACCCTGCAAGGGTGTACTTCTTCACACATGTGTCCACCACTTAGCGCCTGCACACGTCATGTGCTTGGCAGACTTCAAGCAAAAGCCGGTGGGGGTGTAGACCACGACCTAGCCAACCACACAAGTCTCTAGTCCAAGTTTATCGCCTATTTGAGCTTGATCCGCAAGGAAGTCCGGCTGAGGTTTCCACTATGGCCCCAAATGATGTGTGCTGGGTTCCCAAGCCCACCAAACGGGTGCCTCGGTACACCGTGCCACAGTGTCTATACCGCATCATAGCCCATCCTAGGGTCTGCACTATGCACGAGCTCCAACACATATCCTACAAACACCAGAAACTAGTTGCAACTCCTGGACAGAGGACAAGGGTGGTCAATAAGTCGAGCGGGTCATATTTCAGGGCCCAATGTCTGGTAGTAGCTAGTCTTGGATAAAATACAAAGAACTTGGTTCCTGAGAACGGTCCCAATGAGAAAACAGACCATGTCCTCCTACATGGCCTCTCATCGCTACCTTTACAAAATCATGTTCACACACTTAGCTCTCAATAGTAGGACATGTCACTGGTACAGCGAGCTGCTATACAAATGGTTTTTAACCCCTTTCCACAACAGCATTTTAAACCGTCGCCTTGCGAGTGTGTGCGATAGGGGGGTCCTTCCAACGCGACCCAGAAACCGTCGGGGATAGGCCCTCCGGTCAAAGATGCTGGGCTAAATGAGCTCGTGTGCGATCGGGCTAGCCATCGCATACAATTATACAGGCCCAATCGTTTCCGTTCGTAAGTACATCCCACACAGTGAATCCCAGAGAAACGTTTCCCTTCATATGTACATCCCACACAGTCAATCCAAGGAATACATTTTCGTTCGTATGTAATCCCCACATAGTTAATCCCAGACAAACGTTTCCGTTCGCACGTACATCACATGCAATTTTCCCCATCAAATCGCCTGTGATAGCGTTGCCATTGCAGACGATATTAACAATTTTATCATTTGTGTTATCAAATGCATCACGCACGGTGCGTAGAAGAAACTGTGTGGCATAGGTTGTCCATCACACACACTTTTTATGTGGAAAACGTTTGCGCAAGGTGGCCTAACGCAAACAGTTTTCAAGAGGAAGTCGTGTGTGATTGTTCATTGATCCAACACGTTTTCTTCCTAAAAATTGTGTGGGTTGTCTGAGGTCATCGCCCACAGTGTTGTCTCAATAACCGTTTGCAATAGAAAAACCCAAAAAGCAGGCTAATTGGCCTATTATTAATAACCCATTTATTAATCAAATTGACATTTCATATTAAGCACACAATATATTTCATTTTCGTATTACGGAACCAGGATTTCATATTTTAAATACATCAGAGTAGAATATCATATAGCTTCAGCACTCAGTTACACCATATAAGCACATAGCTAGCTACCCATTACACAACTGCACCAGCACCAAGTTTCACATGCAACATCTGATAGAGGCAAGGTGTCCCGATGTTTCGATGAGATGGTGGCTATCGTTTTCTGTGGGAGTCGACCTTGACGATCCGACTATGAACGTGCGAGACGTCGTGCCTTAGCAATCGCTAAACCAACTTCTAAGGGGTTATTGACCACGCCGGAGCACGATCAACATGACCACGAGGTCTGTTTCCTGCGAGCAAACGAAGAACAAGCAAGAAACTAAGATTGCAATCTGGATATTGTGAATATAAGAGGAAAGCTTTATTAATGAAGGTGGGGTTCTGTGACGTCTTGGTCTGGTCGTTGAACACAAACGAAGTACGCGAAGTTGCAGCTATGGCGAACTTTTAATCTAAACAAAACCCAAAGTCTAAATGGTGCCCTAACGGCTGTATATATGGAGGAAGAGGGCGGGATTTCGTGGCCCTTGAAGGAGGGGTCCGAAACCAACCCTATCTCTTGTTTCCCCACACATACGAACTCTACAAACAGCCTATACTCAAGTATTCCGAAATTACATGGGCCTGGCCCAATAATAAGGTGACGCAGCACCTATAATATCCCCTGGACAAAATTTATGAAGTGGCATCTTGTATATTTCGTCAAAGGCTTCCTGCACTCATTATGGTGGCTTCAAAGTCCTGAAATAATCACTTGTAACTCCGTTCTTGTTCCCCTTGCGCATGCCATCATCTCCATGCTTGAACTTGCTCCAAGGTTCCTCTTTCTTGTCCAAGCTAGGCCCTTCATTTGTAAGCAAAACAAATGTATCCAATTTAGGCACCATCATATTCTCATGAACATTAGAATCATTACCAAGAAAACGAAAGTACCTGATAATTTAATTGGCGTGCGCGAGCTCTAGTAATTGGTCCAGTATGTATAGCAGCAGGGGCTGTGGGTGTAACAATGGTATTGATGTCCTCATCATCCTCCCCTTCTTGAAATGAAGTCGTCCTCGACGGAAGCTCATATTCCTCACCCAAATAAGGCTTCAAATCTGCAATGTTAAAAGTGGGACTAACCCCAAAATCTGCACGGTTTGGCAGTGAAGCACCGGGAATTAAGTCAATTTGATGCTCAATCCCGCAAATAGGTGGTAATCCCGGTGGCACGTCTTGTGGAAAGACATCAGCGAACTCCTGCAAAATGTTAGTGACAGCAGGAGGCAAAGAGGAAGGCACGTCCTCGAATGAAAATAACGCCTCTTTGCACACAAAAGCATAGCAAACAGATTTGCTGAAATCTTGCTCATCAATATCAGATTTGGTGGCAAGTAAACATGCACTTTTCAATTTAATTTCAGAAGCAACACTGGATGGTTTATTATTAGGCTTCATTTGTTGCTCAAATTCTTTTGCCACAATCTGATTTTCACTCTTATTTTTCTCCTATTTTGCTTTACTAGCTCTATTAATATCATCTTTCAAAATAGAATCAGGAGTCATAGGAAGCAAAGTAATATGTTTATCCTTATGAACAAGAGTATACTGATTGTTTCTACCATGGTGTACAGAATTTTTATCAAATTGCCATGGTCTACCAAGTAATAATGAACATGCTTGCATGGGTACCACATCACAATCAACATAATCAGCATATGTAGAGATACTAAAATGCACACGAACAGTACGTGTTACCTTAACCTTGCCGCTGTTGTTGAACCATTGGATATAGTAAGGATGTGGATGTGGTCTTGTGGTGAGAGATAGCTTCTCCACCATCTCCATGCTAGTCAAGTTGTTGCAGCTCCCTCCATCTATGATGACGTGAACAGAACATTCCTTCACAACTCCCTTTGTATGGAACAAATTATGTCTCTGATTTTGCTCAGCTTGTGTGACCTGCACACTCAAAACACGTTGAGCAACTAAACATTCATACCTGTCAGCGTCTTCAGGAGCCATGTATTGCGTCTCATGATCAGAATCATCTCCACCGTGTTCTTCACTTGTAATAAGAGCCAAAGTCTCCTCATCATAGTCACTAGCGGACTTATACCCACCATCCTCAGTAGCAATCATAACACATGGAGATTGGCATTCTCTCGCATAATGACCTCTACCCTTACAATGACGACAAATAATATCATGAGTGTGCCCTGTTGATGCCATAGATGAAGAAGAGCTCTGGGCAGGCCCAGAAGGTGTACTCCTGGCAGATGGTGGTGGTGGTGCCTGTTTTCTTGTATCTCCGTTGGAATTGGCGGCTGAAATCAGTGGTGCTGCAGTAGGACGTGTGGGAGTAGAGGAGGCACGTGGTGTCCATGATGAAGATCGACCTGCAGAAAAATTAGTTCGCGCCAATGCCTGTCGATCCTGCACTTCATGTTCAGCTTTGCAAGCAAGATGGAATAAACGAGTGATATTATTATACTCCTTATACTCTAGAATGGTCTGAATCTCTTTATTTAATCCACCCATAAAACGTGCAAGCATAGCTTCATTATCCTCAATAATACCACATCTAATCATGCCAGTTTGTAATTCCTGATAATATTCTTCTACATAATTTTTTCCTTGTCTTAAACGCTGCAATTTTTGAAGTAATTCACGTTGATAATATGGTGGAACCCAACGAGTACTCATAGCAGTTTTCAAAGCAGCCCAAGTATCTGGAATAGGATATAATCTACAATGTTCGGACCACCATACACATGCAAAACTAGTGAAAGCACAAACAGCAGCAGCAACCCGTCTCTCCTCGGGATATTGTAAACATGTAAAACGTTGTTCAGTTTCTAACTCCCAAGTAAGATATATATCAGGAACATATCTACCCTCAAATGGTAGAATATTCAATTTCAGTTTAGGAATATGGTCATGATCTCGTACCTGAGGTGGTGCTGCAGCCCTACCATTGCGATAATATGCATGAGGTCGACCTGCTGGTGGTGGTGCTGGTGGTTGCACGTAGTTCTGATTTTGATCAACCTCATCCTCGTAATAGTCCTCCACCTCTGCAGTAGCAGCAGGAGCAACAGAAGCATCGACAGTAGGTACAGCGGCACCAGAAGTTTGACCAGGCTCAAGGGGAACGCGCAGTGCTCGTCCCACTTGATTTGGAAGGCGATGTTGGTGTTGTTGTTGCTTTAGAGGTGCGACAGGTGCAGCGGGCGGTGGTGGTGGAAGACGCACGAGCAATTCATTAAACTTGTTATCGAGCTTTGTTTCGAACGCCTTCTCAATGCCATCTATCTTCTCCATGGCCTCTTCAAATCTGTTTAGCACATCTTCCACCTGTCCACTCATCATTTGCTGAAACTTATCATGTAACTCTTTGTTCGTCATGTTCTCCTAGTCAGTCTCGTCGGCTTGTGATCCTGCCATGGTTAGCAGCAAGAGAAACACACAAGCATATGATCCTACAGACTACTAGAAAGTGGTGGTGGTGTGGTGTCACAAATCCGTCAAGCAAATCTCAAATTCTTACCAGTTCTTACCCAGAAGCAGGTGGTGATCGGCAACCTTTGTAGTCAAAACTCACAAAGCTTGGACAGAGCGATTGCCAGGTGGTGTCAAACGCACGATGTAGATGTATGTGGAGCTATGAAGGCTTATGATATGGTAGCAAAAAGGGTCAGCAATAATCAATTCAGAGATGCAATGTTGAATAAACGCTCAACGACATTACTGTGCTGGTCCTAGGCTAGACTGTGTTAGAGACGCGAGCCTAGAACACTAACAAAATCACGGCGCTGCACGGAAACAAGGGAAAAGCACACTCTGGAAAAAAAATTGCTCTTTTTTTTGCGCTTTTTTTTTGCCGAAAATCACTATAATGGCGAGTGTCTCAAAACTCTTCCCCAGTCAAAATAACAGGATAGGCATGACAAAAAATCAGACTTTTTTTTTCGAAAATCAGGGCAGCGACGACCAAAAATTGCGATAAAAAATCACTATGATGGCGAGTGTCTCAAAACGCTCCCTGGGACCTAAAAATAGGATAGGGAAAAAATATTTTTGACTGCCGAAATTTTGGCCTAAAAACTGCCGAAATTTTGACTGCCGAATTTTTTTTTTCCGAAACCTACTCAGGCAAGGAAACACGAATCGGAAACTAGATGGATCTCGAAAACAAACCTAATATGAAAAGAACTCGGATTGGTGGTGGATATATGGTGGTGGTATATGGCAGCGGTGGTGGTATATGGTGGTATATGGATACGGATCGGTGGTGGTATATGGATACAGATCGGTGATGGTATATGGATTCAGAGCGGTGGCGGATAAGCGGTGGTGGTAGCTGCCAGGGGCGATGATGATGTTGCGGCGGCGGCGTGACAACTTATGACCAGAACTCGAAACTCTAAAAGACTAGACGCTAAGACCAGCAACTCGACACGACGATGCAACCGCAGATTCAACAAAGCAAAAACCCTAAAAAGATTATGCAAAGGCTCAGATTGGTTCGGATATGATGAACTAACCCTAAATTTTATTTTATTTTTTGGCTTTTTCGTGGACTGAAGGTATGAAGAACAGATTCGATCTAAACTATGAAAAACAGTAAAATCTCACCGAGCAACCTAGAAATCTGATACCACTTGATAGAGGCGAAGGTGTCCCGATGTTTCGATGAGATGGTGGCTATCGTTTTCTGTGGGAGTCGACCTTGACGATCCGACTACGAACGTGCGAGACATCGCACCTTAGCAATCGCTAAACCAACTTCCAAGGGGTTGTTGACCACGCCGGAGCACGATCAACCTGACCACGAGGGTATGTTTCCTACGAGCAAACGAAGAACAAGCAAGAAACTGAGATTGCAATCTGGATATTGCGAATATAAGAGGAAAGCTTTATTAATGAAGGTGGGGTTCTGTGACGTCTTGGTCTGGTCGTTGAACACAAACGAAGTACGCGAAGTTGCAGCTATGGCGAACTTTTAATCTAAACAAAACCCAAAGTCTAAACGGTGCCCTAAGGGCTGTATATATGGAGGAAGAGGGGGGGATTTCGTGGCCCTTGAAGGAGGGGTCCGAAACCAACCCTATCTCTTGTTTCCCCACACATACGGACTCTAAAAACAGCCTATACTCAAGTATTTCGAAATTACATGGGCCTGGCCCAATAATAAGGTGACGCAGCACCTATAATAGCCTCTGGACGAAATTTATGAAGTG
The DNA here is from genome assembly GCA_011799875.1 of Thinopyrum elongatum. Taxonomy (NCBI): domain Eukaryota; kingdom Viridiplantae; phylum Streptophyta; class Magnoliopsida; order Poales; family Poaceae; genus Thinopyrum; species Thinopyrum elongatum. The sequence goes on along the minus strand of JAAAXO010000625.1, from coordinate 732,492 downwards.
GCATCTTGTATATTTCGTCCAAGGCTTCCTGCACTCATTATGGTGGCTTCAAAGTCCTGAAAATCATCACTTGTAACTCCGTTCTTGTTCCCCTTGTGCATGCCATCATCTCCATGCTTGAACTTGCTCCAAGGTTCCTCTTTCTTGTCCAAGCTAGGCCCTTCATTTGTAAGCAAAACAAATGTATCCAATTTAGGCCGCATCATATTCTCATGAACATTAGAATCATTACCAAGAAACGAAAGTACCTGATAATTTAATTGGCGTGCGCGAGCTCTAGTAATTGGTCCAGTATGTATAGCAGCAGGGGCTGTGGGTGTAACAGTGGTATTGATGTCCTCATCAACATCTATATCCTTTGGAAATTAGCATCAGAGACGGTAGATAGACAGATGAATCTCATCTGGAAAACTGCTGAAGTGGAAGGCGAATATTGAGCCTTCATTAATGTTGAAGGTCCTTGCAACGTTAGGCCAGTGCCTGTGGATGACTAGTCGTCCATTCTTCATCCTCCTGAGGAAGACTTCAATATTGTACCATGGGTTTTGTATGAATACCTTATTCGCCTCCTGACCATACAGGTGGTTTGAGAGGTAATCATCAGTAAACTGCTTTGGAAATGCCTGAAAACAAAGATATGCATAAATATCTTCTCTAAATTTGGAAATAGCGCAAAGGAATAAAAAAGACAAGGTATAATAGTTAGTACCATCCTGTAGTGCACTGATGTCTTCTTCATTATGCAGACAAAGATCTTGTTGTTTTTCGTCTCTAGTTTCTTTATCCTAATAATCTTTCTAAGTTTCTTAACTTGACTGATATTCATGGACAACTCATTTCCCCATATGAAAAATGGGTCGAATAGTGGGTCAAGACCTTTGATAGCAGGACCTACATGTGCAAGAGCAAATTGTTAAAAACCTAAATATTAGAATGATTCCTGCAATTGCACAATAATGTGCTATTAGACAAAGGACCATGCATGTGCAAACCTCGATTGTAAACCTCAGTGCTTCCCATTGTTTCCCTGTAACACATATAAGGTAGTTATTGATCAGGTTATGTGAGGATTAGCATACCATCAGTAAAATATGTTGATGAAAAATAAACGCATTGCAGATTCAGGAGATTAATTCGAGCCACATGGAAAAGCCATTTATCCAAACCAAGCATGATTACGAACTAGGAAATATAGCAATTGTAAATGTTTTTCATGTATTTAGTACAACCAAATTCGATTTATTCCTCACATGCATAACAATACAAAATTGTACCCACAACAATTGAACATCGCATTACAGAATTGAACCAAACAGTTAACTAAACACCACAACAAATGAACCAAACATTAACTGAGCACCACATTGCACAATATAACATACTCCTAATAGAAGATCAGACAGTTAACCAAACCAAGCATGCTTAACAACTTGGAAATATAGGAATTGTATTTGTTTCTCATGTATCTAGTACAACCAAATTCGATTTATTTCTCACATGGAAGATAATAAAAAAATGCACCCACAACAATTGAACTTCGCATTGCAGAATTGAACTTAACAGTTAAATAAACACCACAACAAATGAACCAAAAATTAACTGGGCACCACATTGCACAATATATAACATACTAGAAGATTAGACAGTTAACCAAACCAAGCATGCTTGACAACTTGGAAATATAGCAATTGTATTTGTTTCTTCAATGATGTAATTTGTACAGCCAAATTCGATTTATTTATCACATGGAAGACAATACAAAATTGCACCCACAAGAATTGAACATCAAATTGCAGAATTGAACCAAACAGTTAATTGAAGACGACAACAAATTAACCAAACAATTAATACATGAGCACCACATTGCACGACATATAGAACATATATACTATAGGATCAGATTGCATGGTAAAAGTACATAGGACAATTCACTAGAATTTATTAAGGAAAGGCAAGAGCAGCACATGCAACAGGTAAACCGAACATGCTTAACCGGTGTAGCTAGCTAACTAAACATAGGTACTTATAATGAGCTAAGAAGACAAGCTACTCCTCATTGTTGGAGATATCAATGATGATTGACTCCTTGGACTTGTAAGAGGGCGAGGCCTCCACTGATGAGGACATCAATACCATTGTTACACCCACAGCCCCTGCTGCTATACATACTGGACCAATTACTAGAGCTCGCGCACGCCAATTAAATTATCAGGTACTTTCGTTTCTTGGTAATGATTCTAATGTTCATGAGAATATGATGCTGCCTAAATTGGATACATTTGTTTTGCTTACAAATGAAGGGCCTAGCTTGGACAAGAAAGAGGAACCTTGGAGCAAGTTCAAGCATGGAGATGATGGCATGCACAAGGGGAACAAGAACGGAGTTACAAGTGATGATTTTCAGGACTTTGAAGCCACCATAATGAGTGCAGGAAGCCTTGGACGAAATATACAAGATGCCACTTCATAAATTTCGTCCAGAGGCTATTATAGGTGCTGCGTCACCTTATTATTGGGCCAGGCCCATGTAATTTCGAAATACTTGAGTATAGGCTATTTTTAGAGTCCGTATGAGTGGGGAAACAAGAGATAGGGTTGGTTTCGGACCCCTCCTTCAAGGGCCACGAAATCCCCTCCCTCTTCCTCCATATATACAGCCCTTAGGGCACAGTTTAGACTTTGGGTTTTGTTTAGATTAAAAGTTCGCCATAGCTGCAACTTCGCGTACTTCGTTTGTGTTCAACGACCAGACCAAGACGTCACAGAACCCCACCTCGATCAATAAAGCTTTCATCTTATATTCGCAATATCCAGATTGCAAATCTTAGTTTCTTGCTTGTTCTTCGTTTGCTTGCAGGAGATAGACCCTCGGGGTCAGGTTGATTGTGCTCCGGCGTGGTCAATAACCTCTCGGAGTTGGTTTAGCGATTGCTAAGGCACGACGTCCTCGCACGTTCGTAGTCGGATCGTCAAAGTCTACTCCACCAAAAACGATAGATATCATCTCATCGAAAGATCGGGACACCCTCGCCTCTATCAAGTGGTATCAGATTCCCAGGTTGCTCGGTGAGATTTACAGTTTTTCGTAGTTTAGATCGAGTCTGTTCTTCATACCTACAGTCCAGGAAAAAGCCAAAAAAAATTTAGGGTTAGTTCATCATATCCGAACCAATCTAAGCCTTTGCATAATCTTTTTAGGGTTTTTGCTTTGTTGAATTTGCGGTTGCATCGTCGTGTCAAGTTGCTGGTCTTAGCGTCTAGTTCTTTAGAGTTTTGAGTTCTGTTCACAAGTTGTCACGCCGCCGCCGCACCATCATCGTCGCCCCTACCATATACCACCACAGCTTATCTGCTATTTCTCTGAGTCCATATACCACCACCGATCCGAGTCCATATACCACCACCGATCCGAGTCCATATACCACCACCAATCCGAGCCCACATATACTACCGTCATATACCATCACCAGTCCGAGTTCCACCAGATTCATCTCTGCCACCAGTCCTAGTCCGAGTCCAGTATTTATTCCTTTATTTTAGAGTTCCAGATCACGCGATACTACGAGTCGTGAACAAGTCGGATTCCCCAATTTTCGTGCTACCCGCAGAAGAAAAATAGTTCCAGTTTCAAAAAAAAAAACTAAGTCTGGAAAATTCTGGCTAGGCAGTTTTTAGACCATTTGTAGACTTTTTCGAAAAAAAATTGTTGCGGAGCAAAAAAAAAAGAGGAAAAAAAGTGCAAAAAAAAAGAAAAAAATTCAGAGTGTGCTCCTCCCTTGTTTACGTGCAGCGCCGTGATTTTTGTTAGTGTTCTAGGCTCGCGTCTCTAGCACGGTCTAGCCTAGGACCAGCACAGTACCGTCGTTGAGAGTTTATTCAACATTGCATCTCTGAATTGATTATTGCTGACCCTTTTTGCTACCATATCATAAGCCTTCCCAGCTCCACATACATCTACATCGTGCGTTTGACACCACCTGGCAATCGCTCTGTCCAAGCTCTGAGAGTTTTGACTACAAAGGTTGCCGATCACCACCTGCTGCTGGGTAAGAACTGGTAAGAATTTGAGATTTGCTTGACGGATTTGTGACACCACACCACACCACCCCCACTTTCTAGTAGTCTGTAGGATCATATTCTTGTGTGTTTCTATTGCTGCTAACCATGGCAGGATCACAAGCCGACGAGATTGACTGGGAGAACATGACGAACAAGGAGTTGCATGATAAATTTCAGCAAATGATGAGTGGCCAGGTGGGAGATGTGCTAAACAGATTTGAAGAGGCCATGGAGAAGATAGATGGCATGGAGAAGTCGTTCGAGACAAAGCTGGATAACAAGTTTAATGAATTGCTCTCGCGTCTTCCCCAACCACCACCGGCTGCACCTGTCGCACCTCTGCAACGACAACAACAACGCCCCCTTCCAAATCAGTTCGGACGAGCGAAGCGTGTTCCTCTTGAGGATGGCCAAACTTCTGGTGCTGCTGTACCTACTGTTGATGCTTCTTTGGCTCCTGCTCCTGCTGCTGCTGGTGCCGAGGAGGAGGATGATTACGCGGGCGATTATGAGGATGAGGTTGATCAAAATCATAACTACGTGCAACCACCAGCACCAGGTCGTCCACATGCAAATAATCGCAATGGTAGGCCTGCACCACCACTTCAGGTACGAGATCATGACCATCTCCCTAAATTAAAATTGAATATTCCACCATTCGAGGGTAGATATGTTCCTGATATATATCTTACTTGGGAGTTAGAAACTGAACAACGTTTTACATGTTTACAATATCCCGAGGAACGACGTGTTGCTGCTGTTGTTTGTGCTTTCACTAGTTTTGCATGTGTATGGTGGTCTGAACATTGTAGATTATATCCTATTCCAGCTACATGGGCTGCTTTGAAAACTGCTATGCGTACTCGTTGGGTTCCACCATATTATCAACGTGAATTACTTCAAAAATTGCAGCGCTTAAGACAAGGAAAAAATTCTGTAGAAGAATATTATCAGGAATTACAAACTGGCATGATTAGATGTGGTATTGTTGAGGAGAATGAAGCTATGCTTGCACGTTTCATGGGTGGATTAAATAGAGAGATTCAGACCATTCTAGAGTATAAGGAGTATAATAATATCACTCGTTTATTCCATCTTGCTTGTAAAGCTGAACGTGAAGTGCAGGATCGACAGGCATTGGCGCGAACTAATTTTTCTGCAGGTCGATCTTCATCATGGACACCGCGTGCCTCCTCTACTCCCACACGTCCTACTGCGGCACCACTGACTTCAGCCGCCAATTCCAATCGAGATACAAGAAAACAGGCACCACCACCACCATCTGCCAAGAGTGCACCTTCTGGGCCTGCCCAGAGCTCTTCTTCATCTATGGCATCAACAGGGCACACACATGATATTATTTGTCGTCGTTGTAAGGGAAGAGGTCATTGATAGAGGCGAGGGTGTCCCGATCTTTCGATGAGATGATAGCTATCGTTTTTGGTGGAGTAGACTTTGACGATCCGACTACGAACGTGCGAGGACGTCGCGCCTTAGCAATCGCTAAACCAACTCCGAGAGGTTATTGACCACGCCGGAGCACAATCAACCTGACCACGAGGGTCTATCTCCTGCAAGCAAACGAAGAACAAGCAAGAAACTAAGATTTGCAATCTGGATATTGCGAACATAAGATGAAAGCTTTATTGATCAAGGTGGGGTTCTGTGACGTCTTGGTCTGGTCGTTGAACACAAACGAAGTACGCGAAGTTGCAGCTATGGCGAACTTTTAATCTAAACAAAACCCAAAGTCTAAACGGTGCCCTAAGGGCTGTATATATGGAGGAAGAGGAGGGGATTTCGTGGCCCTTGAAGGAGGGGTCCGAAACCAACCCTATCTCTTGTTTCCCCACACATACGGATTCTAAAAACAGCCTATACTCAAGTATTTCGAAATTACATGGGCCTGGCCCAATAATAAGGTGACGCAGCACCTATAATAGCCTCTGGACGAAATTTATGAAGTGACATCTTGTATATTTCGTCCAAGGCTTCCTGCACTCATTATGGTGGCTTCAAAGTCCTGAAATCATCACTTGTAACTCCGTTCTTGTTCCCCTTGTGCATGCCATCATCTCCATGCTTGAACTTGCTCCAAGGTTCCCCTTTCTTGTCCAAGCTAGGGCCTTCATTTGTAAGCAAAACAAATGTATCCAATTTAGGCAGCATCATATTCTCATGAACTTTAGAATCATTACCAAGAAACGAAAGTACCTGATAATTTAATTGGCGTGCGCGAGCTCTAGTAATTGGTCCAGTATGTATAGAAGCAGGGGCTGTGGGTGTAACAATGGTATTGATGTCCTCATCACAATCATAACACGCGGAGATTGGCATTCTCTCGCATAATGACCTCTTCCCTTACAACGACGACAAATAATATCATGTGTGTGCCGTGTTGATGCCATAGATGAAGAAGAGCTCTGGGCAGGCCCAGAAGGTGTACTCTTGGCAGATGGTGGTGGTGGTGCCTGTTTTCTTGTATCTCGGTTGGAATTGGCGGCTGAAGTCAGTGGTGCCGCAGTAGGACGTGTGGGAGTAGAGGAGGCACGCGGTGTCCATGATGAAGATCGACCTGCAGAAAAATTAGTTCGCGCCAATGCCTGTCGATCCTGCACTTCACGTTCAGCTTTACAAGCAAGATGGAATAAACGAGTGATATTATTATACTCCTTATACTCTAGAATGGTCTGAATCTCTCTATTTAATCCACCCATGAAACGTGCAAGCATAGCTTCATTCTCCTCAACAATACCACATCTACTCATGCCAGTTTGTAATTCCTGATAATATTCTTCTACAGAATTTTTTCCTTGTCTTAAGCGCTGCAATTTTTGAAGTAATTCACGTTGATAATATGGTGGAACCCAACGAGTACGCATAGCAGTTTTCAAAGCAGCCCACGTAGCTGGAATAGGATATAATCTACAATGTTCAGACCACCATACACATGCAAAACTAGTGAAAGCACAAACAGCAGCAGCAACACGTCGTTCCTCGGGATATTGTAAACATGTAAAACGTTGTTCAGTTTCTAACTCCCAAGTAAGATATATATCAGGAACATATCTACCCTCGAATGGTGGAATATTCAATTTTAATTTAGGAAGATGGTCATGATCACGTACCTGAAGTGGTGGTGCAGGCCTACCATTGCGATTATTTGCATGTGGACGACCTGGTGCTGGTGGTTGCACGTAGTTATGATTTTGATCAACCTCATCCTCATAATCGCCCGCGTAATCATCCTCCTCCTCGGCACCAGCAGCAGCAGGAGCAGGAGCCAAAGAAGCATCAACAGTAGGTACAGCAGCACCAGAAGTTTGGCCATCCTCAAGAGGAACACGCTTCGCTCGTCCGAACTGATTTGGAAGGGGGCGTTGTTGTTGTCGTTGCAGAGGTGCGACAGGTGCAGCCGGTGGTGGTTGGGGAAGACGCGTGAGCAATTCATTAAACTTGTTATCCAGCTTTGTCTCGAACGACTTCTCCATGCCATCTATCTTCTCCATGGCCTCTTCAAATCTGTTTAGCACATCTCCCACCTGGCCACTCATCATTTGCTGAAATTTATCATGCAACTCCTTCTTCATCTATGGCATCAACAGGGCACACACATGATATTATTTGTCGTCGTTGTAAGGGAAGAGGTCATTATGCGAGAGAATGCCAATCTCCGCGTGTTATGATTGCTACTGAGGATGGTGGGTATGAGTCCGCTAGTGATTATGATGAGGAGACTTTGGCTCTTATTACAAGTGAAGAACACGGTGGAGATGATTCTGATCATGAGACGCAATACATGGCTCCTGAAGACGCTGACAGGTATGAATGTTTAGTTGCTCAACGTGTTTTGAGTGTGCAGGTCACACAAGCTGAGCAAAATCAGAGGCATAATTTGTTCCATACAAAGGGAGTTGTGAAGGAACGTTCTGTTCGCGTCATCATAGATGGAGGGAGCTGCAACAACTTGGCTAGCATGGAGATGGTGGAGAAGCTATCTCTCACCACAAGACCACATCCATATCCTTACTATATCCAATGGTTCAACAACAGCGGCAAGGTTAAGGTAACACGTACTGTTCATGTGCATTTTAGTATCTCTACATATGCTGATTATGTTGATTGCGATGTGGTACCCATGCAAGCATGTTCATTATTACTTGGTAGACCATGGCAATTTGATAAAAATTCTGTACACCATGGTAGAAACAATCAGTATACTCTTGTTCATAAGGATAAACATATTACTTTGCTTCCTATGACTCCTGATTCTATTTTGAAAGATGATATTAATAGAGCTAGTAAAGCAAAGCAGGAGAAAAATAAGATTGAAAATCAGATTGTGGCAAAAGAATTTGAGCAACAAATGAAGCCTAATAATAAACCATCTAGTGTTGCTTCTGAAATTAAATTGAAAAGTGCATGCTTACTTGCCACCAAATCTGATATTGATGAGCTAGATTTCAGCAATTCTGTTTGCTATGCTTTTGTGTGCAAAGAGGCGTTATTTTCATTCGAGGACATGCCTTCCTCTTTGCCTCCTGCGGTCACTAACATTTTGCAGGAGTTCGCTTACGTCTTTCCACAAGACGTGCCACCGGGATGACCACCTATTTGCGGGATTGAGCATCAGATTGACTTAATTCCCGGTGCTTCGTTGCCAAACCGTGCGCCATACCGTACCAATCCAGAGGAGACGAAGGAGATTATGCGTCAAGTACAGGAGCTGCTCGACAAAGGTTATATACGCGAATCTCTTAGTCCTTGTGCTGTTCCTATTATACTAGTGCCAAAAAAGGATGGTACGTCGCGTATGTGTGTTGATTGTAGAGGCATTAATAATATTACTATTCGTTATCGTCATCCTATTCCTAGGCTAGATGATATGCTTGATGAATTGAGTGGCTCTACAATATTCTCCAAAGTTGATTTGCGTAGTGGATATCATCAAATTCGTATGAAATTGGGAGATGAATGGAAAACAGCATTTAAAACTAAGTTCGGTTTATATGAGTGGTTAGTCATGCCTTTTGGGTTAACTAATGCACCTAGTACTTTCATGAGATTAATGAACGAAGTTTTACGTGCTTTCATTGGACGATTTGTGGTAGTTTACTTTGATGATATATTGATTTATAGCAGATCTTTGGAGGAACATTTGGAACATTTACGTGTTGTTTTTATTGCTCTACGTGATGCACGTTTGTTTGGTAACCTTGGGAAGTGCACCTTTTGCACCGACCGAGTATCTTTTCTTGGCTATGTT